>CATKHJ010420828.1:0-18022 GCA_949750685.1 Vernicia montana | reverse complement strand
CTTGTAATCACGAGAGTAGACATAAGGTTAACATAAATACTTGTGTTGTGTCTTGAGAGAGAACATCATATAATTTAGGGAAATCTAATCATTAATTCCAATGAAATCAAACCAATCTAGAGAACATAGAAAAGTCATAGGTAATCAATTGATGAAATCTAAATCCTATATCTCTATCATATATTGAATTTGTCTTTTAAATTTTCTTACATCTGTTTCAATTTTCATTTTCTTCATAACTAAATTGATTTTCTAAATAATAGAGTAATCATACTTTTTGGTAATTGTCAATACTTTCCCTGTGGGATTGACACTCTATTCACACGCTATTACTTGCCCACGATCTGTACACTTGCAGATTTAGCACAACAAGTTATCCTTGGCATTTTTCTTTTTTTTCTTCCTCTCCTCCTCACATTTTTCTTCTTTCCTTTGGCTGCTCACTCTCCCTTCTTTCTCCTTTCCTTAGTAAATTTTTTTTGAGAAGTAAAGAAGATGAGTTTATCTTCTCATCTTCACCTATTTATATTTATATTTTTTTTTCCTTTTATTTAATTCACATACAATTTTGTACCATAAGGGGCTTTATATTTAATTTAGGCCCAGCACATTATTAACCATTTTTGTCCCTCATCAGAGGCCCCCCCTATTTCGTTTAAAGCGAAGAGCCTTAACAAAGTTTCGATAAAAACACTTCATATTCTGAGATGTGTTAAATATAGTAAAAAAGAGTCATTACCTACTTCGCCAGAGGCGAAGTGTTTATACTGACTGTACAATCTGCTCCAACAGCTGTCAAGTGAGGCATGTCAATCATTTTCAATCCATTTAATGCACTTGATAGTTGAGTGAGATTTTCATTAAATGCCTGTCTTTTTAAACGCATGTATGTATACGTGGCACCAAAACAAGTATAAACTGGTACGATTTTTAAGGAATTTTTAAATTGTTAACTGCCTTTTAGGTTTTCCCCTTCATTGAGCAACGGTTGGTAAGGGTTTCTTCTCTATATAAACCTTCCCATTCACCACTTTAGAGCTCCTATTTGCTTCCTATGATTTTGTGAATTTATTTCCGCTTCCTTTCTTCTCTCAAAACTTTCAAAAGTTATCTTTTTTCTTTTATTTGAACTTCAATGGCTCCCAAGAAAGACACTTATCCAAGGAGAGATAGAGTTAGCGCTACTTAGTTTCAAGAAATCTTGAACCAAGTTTGGGGGGAAATTGAGCCCATTGGTCGAATTGGTGATTTTGCAGCTTTTAGCGGCAATCTGGACTTCAGTAAGAAATTTATCTTTCGGCTTTCTCAATCTCACGAGAGAGTTTACTTGAGCGACCCAAATGCTACGCTTCCTAAAGACCTGGGTCATTATATCATTTTTTATCATCAATTGGAGGTTGGTCTCTTATTTCCTCCCACTAAATTCATGATGGAGTGCTTCAACTATTTTCAAGTCAATCCCATGATGTTGACTCCCAATTCCATTAGAGATATGCATTGCTTCGAAGTTCTTTGCTTCGCCTATGGGATTCAGCCCACTTCTCGACTCTTTCAATGTTTCTTCCTCCTTCTAAGTGCCCAGGGATCCCCTGGTGTATATATGACTTTCGCCAGGCCCCTTCTGGACCTTTTTATAGGCAAGGACAGAAAATAAAAGATTGGAATAAAAAATTTAGAATGATTGAGATTATTGATGGTCTTGGCTCTAAATCGACTGGTTTTGGATTTCCCGATCACCTGCTACTGCCAGTTGAAGGTCTAAGTGAATGGCCAGAGCTATTGACAAATAGCGAGAAACAAGACCTTAGGACTCTCGTTGGCGAGAGATATGTGTATGATGCAGAAAAGATGGGATCCGCCATACATTTAAGGGATGTCGAAGGAAATCCAACCCCAAGAATACGCCTCATGGATGTCCAAGGTATATTTCTCATTCATAAAATTTTATAATTATATCCCATATTGAGATTAAGCATACCTGTACTTTTTTTGAACTTTGCATTGCGTTTGCAGTTAAGGCGAAGAATCCTGAACATTATCAGGATATTTTGAAGATGACAGAGGGGGTATCTCCCAAGGATTATATCCCAGCCTCTGAGTTGCCCATCATAGATCCTTCCACTAGGAGGTTAAGGGTACGAGTCGAAGCTGACTTTGGTCCTCCGCCAGCTAAAGACTCCAGTAAGCAAACTAAAAAACTTCCAGAGGAGGTACCTACGGCGAGGCGAAGACTTGTCAAAGCCTCTGACCCAACTGTGCCCATCAATATCCCTCGCCTTGCTACTGTTCCCCGCCCGGGAATATCCATCAAGCCCCCTAGCGGAGTTATTCCTCCTATTCCCCCTCCCTTATCTCTTCCTCCTACTGATAAGGGGAAGAGGGTGATGCCTCCAATTCAAAAGGAGCCGAAGAGAAAAGGTCCTCCTCCTCCAAGCGTCTTGGAGGTCTTTGCTCATAATTCCGGAGCAGCGGAGAAATTGGGGGATCACGAAAGGCAATTGGAGGATGTTGCTGATGATGAGGCTTTTAATGCCAAGCTGGCCTCGCTGGCGAAGGATTTACTTAGATCGAAACCTAGAAAAGGTATAACTAACAATTCCATCACTCTTACTTCTGCTTCGCCTTTTATTTTAACATCTTTGGGTGATTTTGATTTTGAGATACCCAAGAATGATAAAATAAAATGGTCGAGGAGTGTTAAGGCTGGAAGACCTCCCACTGCTTCATTTATATTGGCATGGGAGAGATATGTGGCGAAGAAGACCTCTTCACCTGATTTTACCAAACTTCGCCTCTTTTATCCTTCTCCTAAAAAGATTCCGGTTGTCGAAGAACAGCTGGCTCTAGAAGGCAATTTGCTTCATTTATTTCATATTTCCTCTATTTTCTTTAATATATTAGTTTTGCTAATATTTGAGATTTTTGTTATTGTAGATTCGAAGCCGATTACTACTCCTTCTCCTTTGGAGTCGCATCAACTTTCTCCAGTTGCTTCATTGTCTCCAATAATCGATTCTTCCCCAGCTCTCACAATCATTATGGAGGAGCCACAAATAAAGACAACTTTTTTCCTGCCAAACTTCCTAAAAAGAAATTAACAATAAAGGAATTTTTGGCAGGGAGGCAAAAGAATGCAGTTTTGCCCAGTTCCTCTTCAGCAACTCTTTCTGACTCTTCCGAACCTCCTCTTAAGCGACAGCGAGTTGAGGAGCGGGTTGATGCGAGTGAAAGGGTTACTGCTAGAGTTCCATTACCGATAGTTTCTACAGTACCTCTTTCCTTCCTTCGGCCTACTCCTACATCCCTATTAAAGTCTACTGGAGAGGCTTTGGATAGGCACCAACAAATACTTAAAGAAGTAAATAATTTTTCTTATTGATTTTTGAATTATTTGTCATTTGAATCCAACTAATCAAGATTTTATGCAGGCAATTCTGGACTCAGATAAGTTTCGCACTCAATTAGGCCTCCTGGAGGATCATTATGATGCTGCTAGGAAAGCTACTGAGGAGAGGCAAGAAGCTTGTCTTAAGCTAGAGGCGGAACTGCTTTAGAGGAGGAAAAATGAATGAGTGCTTTGTTGGAGAAAAAACGTGCCAATATGGAGGCCCAGCTAAAAATAATCAACGAAACCTATCAAAAAGCTGAAGCCGAAGTGGAAGCTCTTCGATCTACTCTGGTTGAGAGAGACTTGTCCTTGGTAAAAAAGGATAAAGTAATTGCTGAAAAGGACAAGTCTACTCTTGACCTTACTACCAAGCTAGAAGATTTAAGAAAACACAATGAAGAGCTCGTCCTTGAAGTAGAGGAGATTTCTGGTCTTCGCCAAGATCTTGAAAAAGTGTAGGGGGAGCTCCGAGTGTCTGCTTATTCTTATAAGCAAGCTTCGAAGAGGGCTCAAATGGCTAAGGAACAACATAGGTAGTCTGAGGAGGCCAGGAAGAGAGCCATCAGGGAATTCTTATCTTATGATAGCTTTGACCAAATCATCACCTATCACTCTTATAAGGCAGCTGCACAATATTACAATAATGCTCTCCAAGATACAGCAATCTTCTTTCCAGGTGTGCTAGAAAAAGTACCTGAAATGGAAATATATGAGGAACCTCCTGTTCCAGACTTTTCCATTTTTGGCGAAGATACTAAGGAAGGAGAAGATGTGCCTGATCTAGAAAGCTTTCCCTCTTGGGAAAAGGAGACAGCACAGGTCGTTTCCCCAATATCAGAACTGGAAGGTGATAGCGATATTGGTGAAGAGGTCGAAGTCAAAGTAGTTGAGAATGTTCCTGTTGTCTCTTCGACTGTTCCTACTGAAACTGATCTTGTTGTTCCTTCAGCTGATTTGGATGCTTCGGATGTTCTGATAACTTCATCAAACCTTAGTGTAGATGCTACTTTGAACAAGCCTCCTTCGACAAATCCTCCTCCAACAGAGATTTAATATTGTTTTCTTTTTCTTTCTTTTGTATATAATACAATTTTTGTATTTATAAATTTTTACATAAAAATAAGAATAATTATCCTTCTATATTTTTATGCTTACATTTGATTATTTTTGTAAACTTTGTTTTTCTTTGAGCTTCTTTATTTAGACGATTCGCCACTTGTAATATTGAACTTATTTTCTTGAACTTTCGCCTAGATTCACTAGGACTTACGCCTAGATTTACTAGGACTTTCACTTGGATTCACCAGGACTTTCGCCTAGATTCACTAGGACTTTCACCTAGCTATTTACTAAGACTTTTGCCTGGATTCACCAGGACTTTCGCCTGGATTTACTAGGACTTTCGCCTGGAATCACCAGGGACTTTTGCCTAGATTTACTAGGACTTTCGCCTAGCGATTTACCAAGACTTTCGCCTAGATTCATTAGGACTTTCACCTGGATTCACCAGGACTTTCGCCTAGATTCACTAGGACTTTCGCCTGGATTCACTAGGACTTTCGCCTAGATTTACTACGATTTTCGCCTGGATTCACCAGGACTTTTGCCTAGATTCACTAGGACTTTCGCCTAGCGATTTACCAGGACTTTCGCCTAGATTCACTAGGACTTTCGCCTGGCGATTTACCAGGACTTTCGCCTAGATTCACTAGGACTTTCGCCTGGCGATTTACCAGGACTTCAATTAATTTTGTTCACTTTAAGAAGGAAGACTAGACATCTTTGTGATACTTGCATCTTTTCATTGCTATTCATTGGTAGTACATTTTAACGTGTTGAATGTTCCATGTATAGGAACTTCGCCACCTTCCATAGTTACAAGCTTATAAGTACCTGGACCTATAACCTTTTGAACTATGAATGGACCTTCCCATTTTGGTGTTAATTTGCCTATTCCTTCGCGCTTTCCAGTTGCTTCTAGAAATCTCATAACTAAATCCCCTTTAGAAAATACTCGATGTTTTACTTTTTTGTTGAAGTAATTGGCAGCTTGCTGTTTATAAGTTGTTACTCGGATACTAGTTATTTCTCTAAGTTCTTCAAGGAGATCCAAGTCTATCCTCCTAGCTTGATCATTTTCTTCATCTCCGCAATAACTAACTCTGCCACTGGGTAGACCTATATCAACAGGAATGACTGCCTCAGTCCCGTAGGTTAAACTGAAAGGGGTTTCTCCAGTTGGTTGTCTTAGAGTTGTTCTATATACCCACAGCACATGATGGAGTTCATCTGCCCAGCTTCGGCCACATCCATCCAGTCTTCGTTTCAGCCCTTGTAGGATTGTTCGATTGGTCACTTCTTTCTAGCCATTTGTTTGTGGATGAGCCACATAAGAGAAATTTTGTTTAATGTGGAGTCCTGAACAAAAGGCTCGTACTTTGGCATTGTCGAACTATTTTCCATTGTCACTAAAGAGCTGGTATGGAACGCCGAACCTGCATACAACATTTCTCCATAAAAAGTTAATTATCTTATCAGCAGTAATGGTAGCTAGTGGTTCAGCTTCAACCCATTTGGAAAAATATTCCACTACTACCAATAGGAATTTTCTCTTACCCGAAGCAGGGGGAAATAGTCCCACTATATCCATCCCCCACTTAGCAAATGGCCAAGAGCTAGATATAGGCCTTTGATCTGTTGCTGGGATATGCTTGCCACTATCAAACCTCTGGCATGAAGGACATTTTCTAACAAAGGCCATTGCTTCACTTTTCATTCTTGGCCAATAATATCCTTGTCTGATTATTTTAGCTGCCAACATTTTTCCCCCTATATGCATTCCACAGGAGCTTTCATGTATCTCTTTAAAAACATATTCAGCCTCACTTTGTCTCAGACATCTTAACCAAGGAAGAGAAAATGCTCTTTTATAAAGAACTTCGTCGTGTAAGAAAAAATGAGCACTTCGACACTTCACTTTCTTGGCTTCTTTATTACCTTCAGGTAGTTCGCCCTTCTCCAAGAAGGTTTTGATTGGGTTTAACCAACATGGTTCTTCATCTACCTCCATTACTTCTCCTCCTTCTTGAGTACTGGGAAAAGCCAAGGATCCCATAAATATTTTCTGAGGGACTTCAACTGGATGAATAGCTGCAAGTTTACTGAGGCTATCAGCCCTATAGTTCTCTCCCTTTGGGATCTTCTGAAACTAACTTTACTCCTCTATCTTTCATTTTTTGAATGATGGTCTTTGCTTTCTGCAAATACCGGGCCATATTTTCTTTTTTGGCTTCGAAATCTCCTTCTATTTGTCCTACCACTAGTTGAGAGTCACTGTAAACTGTTAATTCTTCCAAGCGAAGGCAGTCTGAGAAAAGCAACCCCTGGATTACTGCTTCATATTCATCAATATTATTAGTAGCCTCAAAGTCTAACCTCAAAGCGTATTCCAACATGAATCCTTGAGTATTCTTCATTACAATACCAATGTCACTTCCCTCCTTGCTACTGGCCCCATCTACAAATAACTCCCAACTTGATTCAGATTTTGATGGTGATTTCTTTATCTGAGTGGTATTCTCAAGATTCTGCTCTTCAAATTTCTGTTCAGGGTTGAAGAAACATTCAGATATAAAATCTGCTAAGGCTTGCGCCTTGATTGCTAATCTTGATTTATATTATAGCCCATATTGTCCTAATTCTACTGACCAACAAAGCATTCTCCCAGATGTTTCTGGTTTGTGCAAGACTTTTTGTAAGGGTTGATCTGTCACCACTATCCCTTGATGAACTTGCAAATATACTTAATATTTTCTGGAGGAGAAAAGTAAAGCATATGCCAGCTTCTCTATTGACAAATAATTCAACTCCGCTCCTTGAAGAACTTTGCTGAAATAGTAGATAGGTTTTTAAATTGACCCTTCTTCCCTAATCAGCACAGAACTAATTGCTTGATCGAATGCAGATAGATAGATTAGAACTTCTTCGCCAAGAAATGATCTGCTCAAAAGTTGTTCCGAGCTCAAAAAGGCTTTTAATTTTTCAAATGCACTCTGGCACTCCTCTGTCCATTCAAAGGTAGCAGATTTTCTTAACTTTTTAAAGAAAGAAAGGTATTTCTCAGCTAATCTTGACATGAACCTACTCAAAGCTGCAATTCGCCCTGTCAGTTTTTGCACTTCTTTGACATTTCTAGGGGCTGTCATCTTCAAGATAGCTTTTACTTTATCTGGATTTGGTTCTATCCCCTTCTCACTAACCATGTATCCCAGAAATTTTCCTCCTTGTATAAAGAAAGCACATTTTTCAGGATTGAGCTTCATCCCATATGCATTTATCACATTTAATACTTCAGCCAAATCTCGGAGATGATCTTCAAAAGTTTTGCTTTTTACTATTATATCATCAACATATGCTTCAAGATTCTTACCCAATTGTTCTTTAAACATCATGTTGACAAGGCGTTGATACGTAGATCCAGCATTTTTCAGACCGAAGGGCATTGAGGTATAACAATAAATGCCTTTCTCTATTATAAATGAGGTATTCTCCTCATCATCTGAATGAATTTTTATCTGATGATACCCTTGCTTCGCATCAAGAGAAGATAAGAAACCATACCCTGCTGTGGAGTCCACAAGCTTGTCTATCATAGGTAGAGGAAATGAGTCTTTGGGACAAGCTTTATTCATATCTGTGAAATCTACACACATTCTGTATGATCCATTTGATTTCTTTACCAACACCACATTAGCTAACCATTCTGGGTATTTAACTTCCCTTATAAATCATGATTTCATCAATTTATCCACTTCTTGATCAATCACCATTTGTCACTCTGGACTAAAGCATCTTTTCTTTTGTTTGACTGGTCTATAAGTAGGATTTACATTCAATTGGTGAGTCATCACCTCAGGGTCTACTCCCCCCATTTCTGCTGAAGACCAGGCAAAACTAGGAATATTAGTCAATAAGAACTGACTTACCTGACTCTTTTGATTTTCTTCCAAAGAAGAATTAATCAATAAAAATTTTTCAGGTTCTTTTTCTTCTACCAGAATTTTTTCTAGCTCCTCAACTGGTTCAGTTCGTTGTTTTGGTATATAGGTAGCTATTTCCGTCACTGCTACCTCTTTAACTTGTGCTGTAGCCGAATCTCTCCTCGCCTTCTTGTTCTCATGTTTGAGTTCACTTTGTTCTTGTATACCATAGATACAGAATTCACCTCCTTCTAACTTCGGGATTGTCATACTAAGATGCCTTATGTTGGTGGAAGCATCCAACTCATACAACAATGGTCTACCAAGTAAGGCATTATAAGAAAGTTGCATTCTGATTATAATAAAAGTAGCCATTACCGTTGCACTATCAGGGGCTGTACCCATGGTAAATGGCAGCTTTGCTACTTCAACAAATGGGATTTCTATTCCATCTAAGGTACGGATTGGACTTCCTACTTCCTCCAAGTCACTTTCTTTGAATCCCATTTTGTTATAAGCATCAACTGTCAATAAATTAACTGAACTTCCTTCATCTATAAGGATTCACTTCACTACATAGTTTGCAATAACAGCCTGGATGATTAGAGGGTCCGCATGTGGAATGCAAAGTGTACTTCCATCAAGTCTTTCAGTGCCGACCTTTGTTTTGTTATAATACACAAATTCGGGCTCCTCTCTTCTTCTCATTAAGGCCTTCGCCTTGTTATTGCTTACAATAACCTCAACCGGCCCCCCAGTAATACAATGGATAACGCCCATGGACCTATTATTTACCACTTGCTTCCTTTTGTCTCCACTAGATCTCGCCTTATCTTCACCATTTTTCTTCACAAATTTGCTCAAGTACCCTCGGTTTATCAGCCTTTCAATTTCTTCGATTAGCTATCTATAATCATTGGTATTGTGCCTATGAGTATTATAAAAGAGACAAAACTTACTTTTATCTCTCTTGTTTGGCAGGGCGTATATGGGCTATGGTCGAACCCATATATTTTGATCTTTAAACGTAGCAAATATCTCTGTTAGGCTAGCCTTTAGAGGCGTAAATTTGCTCATGTCAAAATCAAATGGAGCTTTACTTGTTCGATTTTGACCTCCACTCTTCCTTCCCGATACTTTGTTTCCTTCACCTATTACTTCTTTCGCTTCTCCCTTCTTGGACTTTGCTACTTCTTCAGGGTGCACTTCCACCTCTGTCTTTCTTCACTTTGAAAAATGGCTAAAGGCGAGGGCATCATCTTGTCTGATATATTTATGTGCTATGCCCATAGCATCCTCTAAGGTTTGAGGAGCGTGTTTATATAATACTTTAAAATAATCAGTATGAGACGTACCATTTTGCAAAACTTCGACTACTCTGTTTTGATCAAGTTGAGTAACTTTGAGAGCTTCCCTGTTAAATCGAGCCATGTAATCTCTTAAAGGCTCATTCTCTCTTTGTGTAACTGATTCAAGATACTGAGTCTTTCTCTCTACTGGAATGCTGGAGGCAAAGCGATGCATAAAAGCGATCGCCAACTGACCAAAGGAGGCTATACTCTCCTCCTTTAATGAATCAAACCATCTATTTGCTGCGCCCTCCAATGAACTTCGAAAAGCTCGACATAGTGCTTCGTCACTCATTCTCTAAAGTTCAACAGCATGTTTATAATCCATAATGTGAACTCTGGTATCTGCTTCGACATTATATTTTTTGAGCGAAGGTGGTTTGAATTTACCAGGCATACAGTAATTACCGATGGATTTAACAAAAGGGAATTTGAGGGCTAGTTTCATACTTTTATCTATTCCCTTCTGATTTCCATCTTTAGCGAATTCTTCTAGAAATTTGTTCAGTAAGTTTCTTATCTCCACTTCTTCTCCTTGACTAGTTAGTCTCTGGTTCCCCTTAAGCAAAGAAGAACTAGATTCAGATTCGTTACTTATTCGCTCCTTTCTTCTAGAATGTCCCTCCAAATTATCCTTCTCTCTAGATCTCCCCCTTCTCTATTTATTCTTCCTTCCACTTTGCTCCGCATTATCTCTATTATGATGATGAGAACATTTGTCTTCTCTATCATACCTTTCTCTATCATGCCTATGCAGACGTTCTCTCCTAGGTAGAGATATCCCTGTAGGCTCTGCATCTTCATCTTCTATTGGCAAGTCTCCTCTTTCTGCACGTGCTACTTCTGATCTTATTCTCTCCCTTGCTCCTCTCATTGCTACGTGGTCTTCAGTCAGTATAGGATATTTCCCAGTCTGACCTTCAAAATTCAGTTGTCGTGTTGTCCCCTTCTGTGTTGTTTCAGGAACAATACTGTCATTTTGACCTAGAGGTGTTTGCTGTTGTTGCTGAGCAGCTTGTACAGCAAAGGTAAGAACATTTAAAAGCTGTAGCGCAGGGGTGAGGTCTGGGTTAGAGATAGTATGAGGAGTAGTACTAGGACCAGGAGGGATTTGTTGGGCTATTAACGTACTTATTGCTTGTAAAGAAGCATTTAAATTTATGGTTGGAGGAGTTTGAGTGTTTGTGGGTGGAGGGGATGATTGAGAGTGAGTAGGGCTTGGAACATCGTTTAGATCAAAGCGAGTCATGGTTGCTTTGACTTCACAAAGAGATCAGCCAACGTTTCCCACAGACGGCGCCAATTTGATGAGTATTAAATCAACAAGTATTTTATTTTGGGCTGAATCTCTGTTGTTGGGCTTTGATTCTATAATCCTGCAATAAATGAACAAAGTCAAGAGGGCCAGGCTGGTTGCCTAGCGCAGAGCCTCTGACGCTTAAGTTAATATTAATTCTATATTTGTGAGAAGAAAGGAGATAAAAAAATGTATAGAGTTCAATCTGACCTTATTTATGATTTCCTTCTTTCCCTTTATAGGTCCCAAGCCCTTTAGATTAAAGGGTAAATTGGGAAAAGGTAAGATACCTTTTGATTGATGGAGTCGGTGCTTAGGCTCTGAAAGATAAAATTTGCACTTGTCTTTGTCCTTGTCAGATGGCAGATAGTCGTGTAGGAATAGGCATGGATACGCCGCATAAGTATGACTTTCTTCTGACAAAAGTAATATGACTTAAGTGTTTTGTGACTTCAGCTTTCTTAATGAAGCTTGCTGAAAAAGTTGCATTTATTGCAAGGAGGGCGAAGAGCCTAGGTGTATGGCGAAGTGGTATCTTCGTCTTAATGTGATAGAGAATGGTCTTCTGGGCTTTTCCCTAATGGGCCTTTCATTCAGCTTTCATCTTCTCATATTCTGCATTAATATTGTACCATAATGGGCTTTATAATTAATTTAGGCCCAGCACATTATTAACTATTTTTGTCCCTCATCAAAATGGTTTGGTGAAAATAGTATTCTGCTTAAAGTGAGAACATACCATAGAAATTGTATTTGAAATAAGCTTGCTTTATTCATGATTATCAGAGAGTTTAAATACAAAAGAAATGAAAAAACTATTCCTAATTCTTATAGCACATCTCTAAGAATAGGACACTACAGCTAATGGCAACAAAGTTGCTGAAAATTATTCAAAGAAAATCAAATAATTAACTAATTGAACTATCTTTAAACAAGCAATCAACATCAAATCAGAAAACAAAAAATTGCATGGTTCATTCCACGTGAAGTCCAAGTCTCATGCATTCTCATGCAATCCCATGCATTTAATCAAAATACTTTGGGTTCTTTACTGGCACTCTTTGGGATCTTCTCAGCTTATCATAATGAATCATGACTAAATTAAAAATCTTCTTACCCTATGTTTAGTGCAGCAATAGAACCTCTTGCTTGGGGGTTGTTATCGCTTCATGAAACCCATCTTGGAGCCTTTAATTCGCATTCACAGAATCTTGGGGGACCTTCATAATCAAAATTGTGGTCGATTGGTTCCACGTTAAAGAGCCAACAATGATCCTCCATGGGATGATGATGAGCTTCTTGTCGACATTTTCTTCAATTCTAGTCCATGGTTCTACTTGGGGATCTTTGTGATTTTGGAGATTTAGCTTTTAGGGATTTTGTTCATTAGCTTTTGCAAATTTTGGGGATTTAGAATTTCTAATTTTTTATTAATTAAATTTTATTTTAATAGTTTCTTTAAGATTTATTGAATAATTTATATTATAAGTTACGCATGTTAACCACGCGATGATTTTTAGAGCCAATTGGACTCAACTAAACTAAAAATAAAAATTAAAGTTTGATATTGACCTAAAAAATATACGGGGGCTAATTGGACGTCTAAAAAAATTATAGGGGTTAAATTGACCCTTAATCCTATTATTATCTCATATGAATTGTAGAGTTATATTCAAATTTCAAATTATTATATGTGAAATGCAAGTAATGATAATTAGACTATTATTAACATTCCCTATTACTTATTTCAATTCCCATTTTCCTATTCCTATATTTTTATCCAAGCAACAAACGAATCCTAGGATAATTGGTTGTAAAATTTTACAATAATATATATATATACCTTTATATTTATATTTATATGAAAATAATTTAAAATATAATCCACACAATATGCTAGCCCACGACTAGTATTGTTTTGGTTTTTAAGAATGAAAATCTATCCTTTAAAAAAAAAAAAAAATGGAAATCTACGACAATAGTCAAAGAAAATGTTTGTCGTTTCTACTTTCTTCCAATGCAATACATAGATATTATAGGTCTCTTGAATTGACAAAAGAAATGTATTTTATTTTACATATTGACTAGGATATGCAAATAAACCATCATTATTATTATTATTATTATAAAGTGGAATATTATTTAC
Organism: Vernicia montana; assembly: GCA_949750685.1. Classification (NCBI taxonomy): domain Eukaryota; kingdom Viridiplantae; phylum Streptophyta; class Magnoliopsida; order Malpighiales; family Euphorbiaceae; genus Vernicia; species Vernicia montana. The sequence goes on along the minus strand of CATKHJ010420828.1, from coordinate 4,863 downwards.
TAATTAACTTTAATAATTTGCTTACCAAACTTGATTCCGGTTTTCAATGCTTCTTATTTTCTTTCTTAATATATATATATATATATATATATATATATATATATATATATATATATATATATATATATAATTAAAAAAAAAAGACTTTGAAGTATGATATTGATTTAAATTAAGTTTTAATGTTAAAATATTATAGTTTATAAAATTTAATACTTTTATTTGATTTTAAATCATTTAGATAATGATCTTCAATTTGATATGTAACTAGTATAAAATAATTAAATATTATGTGATATTTTTTTTGTGTGGTTTATATAAGAATAATTTTTTTTTGTACGGTTTATATAAGAATTTTTTTTTTTTTTTTTTTTTGTGGCTTATATAAGAATTTTTCAAAAAAAAGTTTTAAAATAAAATTAAGCGAATGTCATATTATAATATTAAAATTAAAATTATTTTTTTATTTTTTTCTAATAAAAGGGGTGAATATTAATTTTTTTTTATTTTTAAGAAAATGAGAAATTGTAAAAAAATAGAAATGAGAAATAAAATTTTTTAATTTGAATATTTCATCCATAATTTGATCTCAAATGAATAACAAAAAAAAATTAATACTAAAAATTTAAACTTCAAAACACAAACTCCCTTCATTTTATGCATAATAATAATAATAATAATAATAAGGGAGTGATATTAGCACTCCATAGAAAATTGTTGAATATTAGCACTCCAAAGAAAGTTATTGGAACTCCTCTTATTAATTTAATTATTCAAATGGAATTTTTTAACCCTTTAATTGTAGATATTTTATAATGTCAAATTTACCCCTTGTTCATCATAAAAGGAAAGAAAAAAAAAAAAAAAAAAAACATTGGAACTTTGCTTCAAGTAAAAATGGAAAACACGTTGGAAGTTTTTTAAATTCCAAAACTAGAAGACTAAAATTCCTTTTAATTTTTGAAAGGAAAAAGAAATTTCTTTGCCATTTTTAACTCTTATTATTCTATATTGTTTTTGGTATAATAACTCATGATGAATTCAGAAATTGATGAACTTTTAAATTTTACAAATGTAGATGGAAATGTGAGCAAATTACAAGCCTCCATGATGAAAACGAAAATCATATTCTAAGTCTCCGTGACCCTCTCTAATGTAGACAATCACAGTATTTCTTTTTCTTTTGGAATATTTTCTTTTGTGTTTTTGCAATATAGGATGTTATTAAATTAATCTAATTGCAAGTATATAACTAAAATAATTAATGATTCCAGTTGGTAACCATTATAGGCAGTAGTACAAGTGATCTTTGATGGGATTGTTTGAAAAAATTCTTTCTTGTGGAATTTTATAATTAGAGGCTATGCTTGCAATGGGTCAAAGCTCTTGTTTTGCATCAACAAATGTCTAGTTTGGGACAAAAGACGGATAAATTTACGTACCCTTTTGTGCTTAAGGCGTGTGGTGATTTCTTGAATGTGGAAAACAGTAGAAGATTCATGGTAAGGTTGTAGTTACTGCGTTTGATTCGGACATGTATGTGGATAATTTTCTTCTCGCATTGTGCTCCAAGTCTGGGGACATGGGAATTGCAAGGATGATATTTGATAGAATGTCAGTGAGAGATTTGACTTTCTTGGAATACCATGATGTCGGGTTATGCAAAGAATGGTAATTTGAAGGAGTCTTTGGCCATTTTTGACTGGATGAAGAAAACTGGATTGTCTAAAGATTACATGACTTTGATTGGTCTACTTTGCACTTCTGCTGAACTAGTTGCAAAGAAATAAAAGAAAGGGATTTATGGTTATGTTGTTCGAAATAGGTATGCACTTTGAAATTATTTTTTGATGAACTCTCTTATTGAAATATACTGTAAATGTACTATAGTTGATGCAAGAAGATTTTTTGAGAAACTGACATAGAAAGATACTGTGTTCTAGAATTCTATGATTTCTGACTATGCACGAAATGGAGATGCTTTTGAAAGCTAAAGGTTTTTCTGTCGAATGATTTTGAAAAAAATCGAACCTGATCAAGTCATCAGACAGAAAATCGAGATGGGCATTTATTACACTTGAAGTAAGTGGTTGTTGTGCGAGAGAATCAAGAAGCAGAGTTCCAATGGGTTTCTTTTTTATTTTTTTTTTCTTTCCTTTTGTGATTATCAAAAGAAAGGGTAAGTTTGACGTTATAAAATATGTAAAAAATAAAAAGTATAAAAGTCTATTTGAGTAATTAAATTGATAAAAATGCCAAAAATCTTTTGATGAATGCTAATATCGTCTCTCTAATAATAATAATAATAATATTCTTATAAAAATTAAATATGAAATTTATTTATTTATTGATTATTTTTTATTTATCTAATAATAATAATAATAATAATAATATTCTTATAAAAATTAAATATGAAATTTCTTTATTTATTGGTTATTTTTTATTTATCTAATTTGGAAATTTTATAATAATTATTCAAAAAAAAAAAGTTCTTCAAATGCGAAACAATTTAGGCCATCTGTCATCCATAAAAGCAACCCAGTAGTAAGCATAACATCCTTCATTTCAGTTATAGACAATCCATCCCTATCTCTAAAAACCTCATTACAGAGTCTACAACTATCGGAGCCGCCGCCGTCTTATATTGATCGGAAATCTGACGTCATGTCCTCCTTCTCCTCCAGTAACAACAGCCGAAAAGCTCTTCTTTGCTTCCAGCAAACTATCGCCACCTCTATTATCTCAGCAATTTCCACCATTATCACAATCACCACCATTAACTAAAAAAAGTCCCTATCTTTATCTTTATATCTTCAAATTTTTGTTTTCCCATTTGGTGTTTCTGTAGGAGACAACATAAATAGTGGTAAAAAGATGGCTGCTTTGAGTGGCTGCTTAAGAGAGTCTGCTCTTCAGCTTCCGCGTCCTGTTTTCACTGATCACTATAAGAGGTTAAATCTGATTTCCTTTTTTTTTTTTTTTTTTTGTGGTTCTTTTTTTAATTTATTCTCTGGATTTGAGATTGTAATCCTTGTTATAATAATAGATCTAATCTGTTTTTTGTCACTAATTTGTTCTTGTTTAATGGGTTCTTTTGCATTTGTTTGAAACAGGAGGAGTGCGAAATGGAGGTCTCCTCAAGCTGCTATAATACCCAATTTCCATCTTCCAATGCGTAGTTTTGAAGTTAAAAATAGGTGAGTTATCAATATTTTGTGATGCACACTCATTTGGGGTGAAAATTTTGCTTCTGGTTCAGTGTTATAGATGACAATTGCATGTGTGAATTTATAAGATAGGAGCTATCGTTAATGAAAATGCTATGTCAGTATTGTAATGGAATCAGTTGACAGTCTTGATGTTTTTCTGGGTCTAATTAAATTAGCTAAAAACATCTGGGAAAAAAGTGAAGTTTATTTGACATCAATATAGTAAAATCAGGGGTAAATAGACACATAATGATAATTTATAAATCAACTCCTGGAGCTTATTTGTATGGATATTTTCTGCAAGTGTTGAAATGTAGCGATTGTGTCTTTTCATGGACAAATTAGGATGTTTGGTGCTAGACATATGGCCAATTAAAATCTCTCTATCTTTTATATAGTTTTATAGATGATCACCTCAATAGCACGTAAGAACATGGATACAACTGTGGGGAAAGACATGACATGGATCGAAAATACATAACCTATAGTATATTAGCTAAAAACTTGAACTTTGGATATACTTGGTTCAAATAGCTTTCGAATTAATTGATCTAGTGAATGATTCTAAACCAAATTTTTAGTGCCATAAAGATTGGTGGAGCCATTTGTATGTAGTATATCCTTGATTAAGTGCAAAATATTTTAGTTTTGCATGCTTTGTGTTGGCTTTTATGTGGGAGCAGTCTGCAAGAACAAATCATGCTTGTTCACTATGCATTTGGCTGGTTTTATGTCACACTTTTGTATGCTGAACCAAGTGTTGACTGTTGAGATTTACTACCTTAAGACATGCATATTTGGTTCAACAATTGATGCCAGAAACAATTATATGTGCTCTTTGGATGCTTGCAGGACATCAATAGAGGATATAAAAGGCCTTAGATTGATAACAGCCATCAAAACCCCATATTTACCTGATGGTAGATTTGACCTTGAAGCATACGATGCCTTGGTGAATATGCAAATTGTTAATGGTGCTGAAGGTGTCATTGTTGGTGGTACAACTGGTGAAGGTCAGTTGATGAGCTGGGATGAACACATAATGCTTATTGGTCACACAGTTAATTGTTTTGGTGGTTCAATCAAGGTGATTGGAAACACTGGCAGTAACTCTACAAGGGAAGCAATTCATGCTACGGAACAAGGCTTTGCAGTTGGGATGCATGCTGCTCTTCACATCAATCCTTACTATGGTAAAACCTCTATGGAGGGCATGGTTTCTCACTTTGATAGTGTGCTACCAATGGGCCCTACTATAATTTACAATGTACCATCACGAACAGGCCAAGATATTCCCCCACACGTGATTCACACTGTAGCACAGAGTCTGAACTTGGCAGGTGTTAAGGAATGCATGGGTAATGATCGGGTGGAACAGTACACAGAAAAAGGAATTGTAGTGTGGAGTGGAAATGATGATCAATGCCATGATGCTAGGTGGAGCCATGGGGCTACTGGAGTGATTTCTGTTACTAGCAATTTAGTCCCCGGTTTAATGCGAAAACTCATGTTTGAGGGGAAGGACCCTGCACTGAATTCAAAACTCATGCCTCTCATAGATTGGCTTTTTCAAGAGCCAAATCCCATTGCTTTGAACACGGCTCTGGCACAACTTGGAGTTGTGAGACCAGTTTTCAGGCTGCCGTATGTACCTCTT
>CATKHJ010420714.1:0-14233 GCA_949750685.1 Vernicia montana | reverse complement strand
GTCATTTAGCATCCGTAATAATAATTCCTTCTGTTTTCCTTGAATCATTCATATCCTGCATTCCCGCCACACTTTCCTTACTGCTACCATTCACTGCTTGAGAATTTGGCATATCCCGCTTTTCTTGGTATGTGCTACTCGATGCACCATTAGTGTCTACATTCATGCCATTCTTCCCATTCTTTCCTAAAACTGCCCCCGTAACTGTCTGGGCACTTTCATCAATGACCATGTTGCCCCTGCTGATAAGGTATGATCTAATAGCCTCCTCCATGGGAGAGTTCCTCAGCCACTTCTATCCACTCAATCCCATCCCCTTCCTTATGGAAGCTCTAAGCCAAGGATCATAAGAATAGTCCTTTTTGTCAATTGGATTTGCATAGAGCTTCTCACAGAATTTGTCTAAATGTCCCAGTATACCACAAAAGAAACAAAAGGTTGGCAACCTCTCATATTTGAAGTTCACCTAGAACCATTCAACCCCAAGTTTCTTAATTTTCATACGACGTTTGATAGGGCAACGCACATTTATAGAGATTCTTATGCGCATATAGCTTCGTCAAAGCCTAGCAAAATTTTTTGGATCTGATTCCACAAAATTCCCGATATAGTTCCCTATCATAACTCCCACCTTGTCCGACATGAACCCTATGGGAAGATCAAACACCTACACCCAAATATTCATTAGAAACAAAGGGGCTTTCATAGGTTGTTCATTAATCTCGAGCCTTTTGACAACCAGTAAGTGTTGGTCAAATGTCCAAGGGCCTTGTTGTAATACTCTCTGAAGATCCAGTTCATGGAAAAACTAGAAGAGGGACAACATTGGACTCAATTCCCTAATACAAACCCCTTTAACTGGACGCTAGATCAAGGCCATGGTATTATGCATAACAGCAAAATTGATTACTCTGTCAGTTAAAAAATACCCTACAAGACAACCTAAGGTATGTACTCAACTGCCCCACATCTGGTCCATCTACCACCAACCCACCTTCTTTCTCGTCTGTGATCAAAACCTGAGCATAAAAATCTTCTAAGCTCTGTCCATGTACGTTATTACTAGCCTTTATTTGAGGACAAAACAATAAAAGAAGCATCGTCGGTAGAAACTGAAAGCACCACGAAAAAACTGTCAATAGACAAGATTGAGAAAACTTATCAATAGACAAGAATTGAGATTTGAGAGCAAACCAATTTTAAGAGTTAAATAATAAATTTTTGACCAAAAAAAAAATAATAAAAAAAATAAAAGAGAAATGTGTAATGTATTATGTCAAAACTACAATAGTAATTCACCCATTTTTAAACTATTCCAAGCATCATAATAAATTAATTTATTTATTTTGAAGTCATAAGAAGACAAACAGATATATATGAGCTAATAAATGATTTTTTTTTATTGAGCAAATGCATGAACAAAGAAAGAAGACTTCTATGCATTTATGAATTGTACGTAAAAAGTACAAATGCCTGCATTAATGCCGCAGTAATGAGCTAGGAATCTAAATTAAACAGCCTAGTTAGTAATTAAAAAACCACAAACAAAAATTTCAAAGGTCAATTTCCCGTGTAGAACTGTTTGCTTCTCACTTTATTTATCGAAATTTAAGATGAAAATTTTAATTATATGTTATAGATTACATAAATTTATGAAAAATTTACTTTTTTCAATAAATAGTTATATGATTGATTTATTTATGTAATTTTTCACTAGAAAATATAATTTATTTATTTGAGCATATAAATATGCATTGTCTTATGTAAAATATTTCAAAAAAAAATTATACAATCAAATGCTATGGAGTTACATAAATTTATAAAAACAAATACTTTTTCAATGAAAAATTATATAGTCAGTTCTTTTATATAATTTTACACTGAAAAATGCAATTTATTCATTAAAATATATAAATATGTCATTGTTTTATGTAATTTTTTTTTTAAAAAGAATTACAAAACTTTATGCTATAGAATTACATAAATATATAAAACAATTACATTGACGGTAAATCGCGACATTATAATAGCATCATAAATGCAATATTGTAGAATTCACCCGGAATTTAATATTATAGATAAAAATGTGTCAGTTTTTTTTTTTAACAGAATGGCCAATTTCTTTTAATAAAAACTCAAAATACAATAAATCACAAACAGAACTCTCAACTAAGACTGAGAGATATGATCAACCAAAATAAAAAATATTCAAGTAAACGGATTAAAACCTATAAACTGAATATCTAATATTGAGAACCATTATATTGATATCAGCTTTAACAGGAAGTAAAAAACTCTTGAAACTCTCTTTTCTGAATTTGTTGGCTATTATAAGGAGTGTGCTCTAACAATCTAAATTTAAAAAAAAAAAAAAAAAAAAAAAAAAAAAAAGGGAAAATTAATAATAGTATTTGCAATTGGCTTTTTGCTGCAAATATATATATATATATTCAAAAATTATTTAGAAAAATTTTCAAAGTAACTTTCTCAAAAATTAAACTTATGTAAGTGATCTCATCAACTTTTTTATATTATTGTAATTTTATAAATTTCAATTAAAATTTATATAGATTAGTTCATATAATATATTTTTATTTTCTTAACTAGTTTATACATAATAATTTAGCCCATATATTTTTTTTAATATTCAAAATTATCAAAAATTAATATAAAAAAACACAAATTAAATAAAAGAATAAATATCAAAATCCATGCAAAACACGGACTCATAACTAGTTAATAACAATAATAAGACCACAAAGTATATGTGACCCCATGATTTTATCACGCTTTATTCTGAATTTTAGTCCTACGTGAGCTTGTGCTTTGTACAAGTTTTGATTACATTTTTTTTTTAATTTATATTTTTTTAAAATATTTTAACATACATAAATTATTATTATTTTTTTATTAAATTTAAATATTATCTTTTGATAATTTTAAATATTAATATAAAAAATATATATATGGACCAGTTAAAAAATAATAATACATCATTAAATATATATTGGCTTGTGTAATAAATTTTTAGTTGGAATTTATAAAAATATAATGACAAAAAAAATTAATGATGTGATTTTATATATACTTAATTTTTAATAGAATTATTTGAAATATGATAAAAAAATTTCTAAACGGCTCTTGAATTCAATTTTTATTATATATAGATATTTATTTCATCCATTTTCATTCTTTATTTCCTTAATTTTGTTTTCTCTAAAAATTAAAATTCAGTAAGATTATTCACAGGCTCACAGCACACAGGCCCCCCCTTTGAATTAACCAACAACCACCCACATTGGCTCAATATATAAGTTTGGTACCTTCTCTCTCTCTGTCAGAGAAACGTCTCTTTGTCATCCTTTTTGGTCTTTGTCTTATTATTTGCTCTTTCTTTTTGGCAGAATTGTCTTTTTTTTTTTTTACCTCTAAAGTGTATATATATTAATTGGGTTTTCTTTCTTTCTTTCTTTTTCTTTTCTGTTGTGGGTTTAATAATATCATATGGCGGCCTCTTCTTCTTCTTCTTCAGTATTAATGGATGACAAACCACATGTTTTAGCTGTGGATGATAGTTCAATAGATCGCAAAGTCATTGAAAGGTTACTCATCAACTCTGCATGTAAAGGTATATATATATATATATATATATATATATATATATATATATAATGACGTTCCATAATAAAATATATTATATACTCTTTGCTATACGGTTTTCTTTAACATTTTTCTTATTTTTAATTTTCAGTAGTTTTTGAAAGATGATAGTCATATATATATATATATTCTTTCAAATCAGTTTAATCTTATGAGTACAGAAAAAATTTATTCTGTAATTAAATTTATTTTCTGATGGCTGATTGTCAATTAAATATCAATGATGTTTTAATCACTTTAAGGCCTTTCTCTTGAAGGAGTAATCAGTTCAAAAAATAAAAAATAAAAAATAAAAACTAGAGGAAATAGGAGAAATTCATTCTCTTTTTCTTAATTTATATTTCTCATTTATTTATTTATTAAAGTTCTCATCATAAATCTCCTATGGTCTCTTCCCATTTTTTAAAAAGATTCTTTACTTGAAACTGATCTTTAACAAAAATTATTCATTTTAAGTCTTTACCATTAGAATGTCATTTTGGAGACTTTCCAGTAACTCCTTTGGTGACCCCAAGTCAAGTCTTTCATTTACTTATTATGTTACTCAAACAGCTCCATTATGGCAGTGACCACAGCAGAAAATGGGAAGAGGGCACTAGAACTTTTGGGTCTGGCAGATGGACAAAACCCCAAAAACAACGTAAGTGCCCAAGCTATGGATCAAAAAAAAAAAAAAAATCTTACATTCCAGTTTGATTTGAGGGAAAATAAAAATAAAAATATTGCAGAATTACTGATTCCAATCATCAAATGGATGCATATTTTCTTTGCAGATTAATAAGGTGAATCTCATTATCACTGATTATTGCATGCCAGGAATAACAGGATATGAGCTATTGAAGAGAATTAAGGTATTTTAACATTACCATATGTGTATATATTTCTTTACATTTTTTTAAAAAAATTCAGACTTCTTGATCTTTCTCTTCCATTTTTTGCCAACAGGAATCACCTAACATGAAGGAAATACCAGTTGTTGTAATGTCATCTGAGAATATTCCCACACGAATTAAACAGTAATTACTTACACTGAAATCTCCATTTTGTTTCCACTTATTCTTATTTCAGGAAGCAGCTTTTTTTTTTTGGTCGATTAATATTAAAAAACTTGTCCGCCCGAACAGATGCTTGGAGGAAGGAGCACAAGAATTCTTGCTGAAGCCTCTTCAGTTGTCAGATGTTTCAAAATTGAGATGCTATATAAAACCATTTACCAATCCATGCCAAGGAATGTTTTGCATGGGAAAATGAAAGTTACCTGAAGTAGAAGATAATGCGCAGGAAAAATATCAGTTGAAAAAAAAAAAAAAGAATATCAGAAAGAAATGTTGAAGATGGGGGAATGATCTTTTGACTGTAGTTAACAATATATGCACTAATGTAAACAATAGGAAATGCGCCTTCACTAGTATGTGCTATCTATTTACGAATGATTTTATGGTTTGATTGCATTGTTATACTTGATTGATATTTGCAGATAATTTCTTATTAAACTATGCTATGATTCCCTAGACTACAGGTAATGTTCTAAAGCATTTTTTCAAATTTTTGATATACGTCGAGCCCCCTCCATGAATGCATATGAATGAGAATGAACTCTCTCCATTCTAACTTTTTTCCCCAGTCCCGAAAATTTTCTATCTAATAATCATGGTGAAGGTATACCTTCTTCACGGAAACTGCCCTGATGCCTCATTTGGTACCTTCTGCACACAAAGAAGTTGAAGGACGAAGCTTTCTAGCATCATCAGCTGGGGAGATGAGTTGAGGCAATTACAAAGCCTTTTACCTCCGTTCTTTCTTTCTCCAGGCCTCTCAGTCGCTATTTCTGTATGAAGAAGAGTGAAGCATATTTAGTTAAAGAAAGGAAAAAAGGGAAGAAAAAGGTCAGCTAATCAATTTTAGAAGACTTATTGGCAATTCAAGAGTAAAGGCCAAAGATTATATACCTTTCTTCCTATTTTGACAAAGAAGAGGAAATTCATCGCCATGGTGATTTCTGACAACAATGTGAACAACCTTTTTAGTATAGGTTTTAGCAGGATGCACAAGAAAGAGAGTATTGGCTCATTAAACGTACGATTTTCCATCCACACTGCTTTCAGATTTGTCAGACATCTTCACATATGATGATGTCTCTAATGTTCTATCCTTTAACTCCTTCCACTCAGGACTATACTCCGCAGAATCTAAATCTTCCACTAACTTCAGGTTCTTCCCAACAAGAATTTCTTTTTGAGGTTTGATGTTGTCACAGGTGGCATGCTCAGATTCTGATTTAGTTTCCTCATCTTTGCTAACACTTTCCTGTCCTGATAAATTCGAAATCAATTTCTCTCCATGAGAAACATCATCTTGTGATGAATGAAGAGGCCTGCTTTCCAATTCAAAATCTGGAGAATCTGGGGAAAAATCTGGCTTGGTAGCCCAAAACTCAACCTTTGGCGATGGAGAATCATGAGAATGTTTGTCACTAGATGGTTGAGTGAAGAACTTTTTAGAGATGCAACTGCCAGAAGGTGAAGATTTAAAAGCACTACTGTGTTTGGACCTACTGCAAGAGAATTTGGCATCAGTGTGTGGTTCAGGGACAGGGAATATATCAAAAATGTCTTCAACAAAAGGCATGGAGCCTGAGGAGGGATGTTTTATCTCCGAGGTTCCACATAGAGAACTGAAACCCAAGTTCATATCTGCTGACCTATATCCATCTTCAAACAACCAACTTCCTTGTGATCCTATTTTCTCCTGGGAAAGATAATTTAGGTTGTGGATTGATTTGGATTCGGATAGAGTTGGTATCTGTGTACTTTTTCCTGGCTGGCACACACTGTTTCTTTTCTGAAGATCATCTTTATTTTTGAAATGCTTTTCCTTGGCTAGAATGTTTTTAGCGCCATGCTTAATTTCAGGACAGCCAAAATCACTTTGATGTCTTCTGCCATCTCTTGCTCTGGAGTTGGCCACTGAAATATTGCTCACTTCACCCCTCACTGATGTGGAAAATAATTCAGAGCATGCCAACTTTGGTTTATGAATTTGCCAAATGAAATAAGAAAATATATATATATATATATATATATATATATATGTAACCTGCTGTGGATGAGCATGACTCTTCACTGCCAAGAGTTTACAGACGGAAACACACCATCAGTCTAAGTAGCAAAGAAACTGCCAGAGTGCAGGGCACGGCACTAGGGGAGTGTTCTGATAAGTTTTACCTCAATAAACTCGTGTTTTCTCTTGCATCTTCCTTAGTGAAGCAAGACCAATCAAGATGCCCAGTTACATCTCCAAAATCAAAATTTGTGCCCACCAAATGATGCCTGTCACTATATGAGATCAAAGTATTAATTGCATATCCTAGAGATACCAAGACATTTTTTTAAAGGAAAATCAACCAACCTTGCCCCTTTGGAAATTGCAAAATCATAATCATTTTCTAATGTTCGGTGCTTTGGAGCAGGCAAATCTGATTCTTAAAGAACAGAGAGCAGTCAAAGATAAAACTAAAATAGTTAGTCTCATATCATACTCAAAGCACCAGAACAAAAAAATTTCTTCAGAAAAGAAGAATCAGAATGCACATGAAACATAGCTAGCTGAATAATTTCAGCTAGATGATCTCAGAAAAATGTTAAAAGCATATCAAAGAAAGGGTAACATGAATTTAGTACATCATTTATAAGTAGACTCCCTCATTCTAATAGAAAAAACTGAAAAGGAGATTCACTCAGATAAAAACACCAAGTTAATGGGACTACGCATGGATATTACAAATAAAAAATTAAGAAGCTATGGCTAAAACAGAATCAACAAAAAGCATGAAGAATACAAGCAACAAAACATGAATGCCATTCCTCCACCAGCAAGTACATCAGAAACTAAAAGTCTCAGAATTAAGGCTAAGACTATCTGCAAGAAAGATATGGCATAATCAGCAACAAAATTAAAAGGGAAATTTTGTAGGTTCCTTTCATGGTAGCAAATATAAACCATAGCACATAAATGCTTTAGAACTAGGAAATTAGGAAAATAATAGAAAAACTACTCTATTTGATTGATGTTCCAACTTCAATAATATTAGGGCGATAGTGGCCATTATCTAAACTTCAACAGAAAGAGAGAGCACCTAAAAAACTGAACCTTTCTGTTGCTCGTGCAGCACCCCTGCATGAGATTACAGAAATCAAGAAGCTTGTCATTAGATGTTAGAAAAGGGGAAGAAAGCCAAAAAAAGGTCATAGAACACCTTTTCTTCACCAGATGGGGACCTCCAAAAGCATAATTAGGCATTTCATTGCCTCCATAATTCAGAAAATCAGCAGAACCATCATCAGGATGACATGGCCAGATATCACGTTGCTTTTCATCAGGAAAATGGGTATCTAATAAACTAGATCTAGCTGGATAACAAAAGGCAAAATAATAATAAATATTCTGCTATAAATACAGACATAACAAAATATCAAGCCTAGAGACAGCTTATAAAGCCCTATTAGAGATGTAAATGCAAGGAAAGCTGCCCATATTGCCAACCTCTGTTTCATCAGATGTCAACAAAAGGATTTCCCAATATACAAAATTTCCTGCATTGCAGGCTTTAAGGAGTCAGATGTACATGGTCCTTCCCTTACACTGTAATGAGGTTGCTTTTGTGGTTTGAACCAGTGACCTCCAAGCCATAATGGAGCAACCTTATTATTGCACCAAGGCTCATCCTCATCAGCAGAACTAAATGTTCTATTATGCAGAAAATAAGAAGCATACTACATTTTGCTACCAGCCACACATTTTGTTGAATGATGGCCAAAAAAGAAAAAGTTCATATGTTCATGGATTGGAAATTAAACAAAGATCATATATTTGAAGGCAGTCTCATGTGTGTATGAATGGTTGCATTTTGACATGCAAACCTAAGTGAAATGCTAAGATAGTTATGTAGTGCTAGGCCATATCCATTCAACTACAAATTTACTTGAGATCTGATTGTGCATTGGTACAATATTGAAGCTCAGATAGAATAATGGAATGCAGATCCATATCAATGTCATTTAACTATTTAATTCAGTAGGATTCTTGAACTTGGACATCACAAATTGTTGCATAGTATGAACCAAGCATAAAAGTAATAATTCGTAGGGAGAGAAAGAGAGAGCAACTTTAATCACAAGAAAAATGGATATTGATAAATTACCATCCCACAAGCCTTCAGTATCATTCCCAGTGCTACAGAATAATTTTCCATCACAGTATGAGCTTCTGATTTTACTGCCCTGGCCATCAAGTTGCATGTGATCTCTGACAGTATGTAAATTCTTCTTCAAATTGCTATATGAGTCCTTGATCCCTGTTGAAAATTCTGAGGAACTGCCACTCTCGGGCATTTCAATATCTTGCATTATAGCATCCTGCATTCAGCACATAACACCAGCCAATGATAAATCTTATCAGAGAAATACAAACGACTTGAATTTTTCATGTGGTATCAGAGTTGAGCAGAAGACCAGTCAGCTTCATTGTACCAGGTTCTTTACCCAAACATTCATATTCTGAAGAAAAATATTCCACAAGAATAGTATGATATATAAGTATAAATGCCCTTAGTTCAATACTATTATCAGTTCATACTATTCACACTGAAGCAGATGCTTAAAGGCTACCAAACAATTAACTGCATTGCTGCAAGGAAAAGATGAGAGGCGATTGAGAACTTCATTGATATAATGGAGAAATGACGAAGAATCTTCCATACAAAAAGAGAGAAAACAAGTTGTTACACCAATAAAAACAGAAACTTAACAAAAACTAGATCCATGAGCAATTTAATATTCATTTAGAAGTGGATTCAATGTGTACTTACCACTTGAAGTTCAAGGTCATTTAGCACACAATAAAGATTCCTTGATGAGTTTAGTTTCCTTGCAGCCTTCGACGGTGAGGAGCAACCATAGGAAACATATCTATAGCCACACAAAAGTTACAGCATTGCTCAGACAGGATTCAATCTTTTCTTTGTTTTTTCTTTTCTGGTCCGTTTAAATTTTTTTAATATAATCATCAAGATATATCATTGATATCAGTGCAACAATGACTATGTAACAAAAAAAGGTCAAATCTAGCTTAAATGAAGTAACAACCACGTCAAAGAAACAAATCTATTTCCTAAATGTTTTTCAAACATGAACCAGTGTAATGAAAACCTCCAGTAAAGTTAAACGTGGGTCTAAAGCATAAGCAAGAGCAGACAAAGAATATACTGAGGATGAAAAAATTATGAAAAAATCTTTTACCAACACATATTAGAAAAAAAGAAACACCCACCAAAACATATGTGCCAGTGATATTTGTATCGCTAATAGAAATGATAACCTCAAATATTGGTGGGATTCTGAATAGCATGCTTGCTTCCTAGTTAGAAAACTAAAGTGAAAAATCGTAAAATTTGACCAATTAAATTAGACTAATCAGGAATCTTAAGCTAGAATTTAATTTATGGGAACTTAGCTGAGAATAATTATCTACATCTTTGGCGGAAAATTTTGTTGGCCTGAACTAGATTAGATATAAGGCTTATGTTAGATATATGAGTTTTGTTTATGTGATAATGTCATGAAATTGCACTTGAACAATTATTTTTAATTCCATTTTCTTATAGAATCATGTTCATCATGTGATTACTGATTTTTATTGTAGGCACAATAAAATCATATTAATTGAGGAAATCTCCTACTGGTTTCTGTGAAGAATAGCACTGAATACAGAAAATGAAATTCTATATTGGTAGGTCCAGTGAAGGAGTTTGAAGTTAGAAAATATCTTACTGCCATTTCAGTCAGCAAATAAAATTAGTTGCTGCTAGAAATTAGAAATTAATTGGAGAAAGAAAGAATAGTAAAAAACAGAAACAAGTCTAAATGCATTCTGTTACCTGTCAGGTTGCAATGGTGAGTGCAGTGGTGTTTTTGTTCCCACTTTACCCAAACCTGAAGTGTAAATGCAGACATCAAACTTGATGAATACTAGAACAACAAAGACAAATATGGAATAATTACATCACGGAAATTGTCCAAGCAGTCAAAGAAGGCACTATTGAATTTAAATATGCATTCTTGACTCCTATGCCAACACCTAAAGATGTAAACAAATACTGGTAGCTTTTTTACAATGACATTTCAGAAAGTAATCTTTGAACATTCATTTCCATGGTACATATAAAACTAATGTAGGAGCATCCAATCAACCAAACTAAAAAATTTCACTCAACACAGAAAGGACCAGACAATAGGGCTTTCAGCTGGTGGAAAAGTTAAAGTGCTGCAAAACAGTAAAGCCACCTGTCAAATACAGAGATGCATGAGAAGATTTCATCAATGGTCCCTGCATATTTTCATGATAAATGACAGAAAAGGATAAAGTCTTATATCTTATGAACTGGTTAGTTTTTTTGAATGATTCATTTAGGTGCTTCAATTGTTTCTTGAGTATTTTTGAGAGTGCTTCCAGTTTTCTGCTTGCTACTGTTTCGAGAGTGTCTTCATGCAACATGAAAGTTGCTCTATGTCTCTTACTTCACAACAGAACCTTATAGAGTAACTCTTCTTCCAAAATATAAGTTTACTAATTAACTCAGTGAATTGACAACGTTTGTGACATACAACTGTGGATGAGACTCTGTGTTATGTTATGCATAATATGTAACCAGATATAGTTGACTGCTAAAACCAAATACTGTTCCACAACAAATGAGTTATGAGGTATTAAACCTTAATTGAAATTCTGACACTCCAAAACATACCATCAACTGAAAACGCAACATGAGCTTCATGAGTTGGACTTCTTAACAAATTTCCATTTGATTCATCATCACCAAGCAAATCAAAAAAAGATAACTCTGAAAAACAAATAAGAGGAAAGGGGAAAAGTTAAAGAAATTCCCAGTGATAGAATAATTGGCATGGAGAAATCATAATGAGAGATGCACAAAAAGTAAAATATCTGTCTAATGAATAGTTGCTATTTACGCTGTTGAGTTGCTGTCTTCCATATATCCGGTTTGTTATCATTTCCATTGAAAGTATTGCTCTGATTATCTTGAGAAACAAACTGAACCCTGGGTCACAGAAACATCAATTCATCACTAGGAGAAGACAAGCTCTTACAGAAAAACAGTAACAAATCACTAAAGGTTCTGCAACAACCAAACAGATAATGCTAATGTTTGTATGTCCATTCTGAACTCCAAAATGGACATAGAGCAAAATGATTATACAAATAAACTAAGATATGTCAATTTAAAGTTAAAATATAGCTTTGTTGAGTGCAACAAAGTAGAAGGTTGTTCCATAACAACATGACCATTCACACACTCACACTTTCACTCACTTCTTTGGGGATAGAGTCTCCACTTGGCAGCCCGATAGAAAACCTGATTTCAGAATGATACCATATATATTAAATACAGAAAGTTGATAAAAATGAGAGAGACTCGATCAGATTTAAAAACTAGGCCTGAGCTCAAAGAGTACTGCATAAAAATTACAGAACATACTTGCTTTCTTAATTTCAAGAGAATCTGCAGGAGTGACTGTGTTGGCTTGAAATATTGGTGGATCTGCAGTGATACAATACTTGACAGTAGAAGTGACTTTTGGATCTTCCCTTTCTTGGATAGTTGAATAGGTAGGAAGTGAAAGGTTAAAGTAAGTTCATAAAATTTTAACATGGAAAGACATGCATCAAGCTATCAAACAAAAACAAAAATAAATGGTTTGTTAATGAAATTAACAAGATCTTGCATTATGAAAAAGTCCCATAAACACGACAACCAATTGACAAGATCTTGAATGATTCAGGTCATTACCACTGGGACAATTAGGCCTGCACTGTTGGGAACTCGTCGAAAAGTTAAGCAAATTGAGAATATCGAGTGACTGATGCTCTTTGTGATTTTGCTCCCATTTATTTCCTCCCCCTTCAGAGCTCTCCAACCCAGCCGTCTGCTGGTGCTGTTGTCGTCTCCTTTGTTCAAAATATTGTTTTTGCCTTTGAAATTGAATGATCAATTAAAACAATAAAAACAAACTTAAACTCACAACATAACATTGAACAGTTGATTTTTCCATATTTTCCTCATCATAACAAATGAAAAAGAAAAATTGTATCAATAAATCAAAATGTTTATGTACCTCTTCTGTATGGACTTCCTTGACTTCAAATTTTCCAAAGCCATCAATTCATGCACACATAGAAATATTCACATTTCAGAACACAAATTCGATAATTTTATACAAAATTGCAATTCAAAATTCAAAAACTTATAATTAATAAAATCAAATTAAGCGAATGAATCAAAATCACTGCTTACAGTAGTCACTTTCCTCCTCGAACCTCCCATCCATTGCAACATTTTGGCAGCTGACCCTAACAAAGCAAAACAGTAAATCAAATCCACAACCAAACCTAATAATATGATCAAATGCAAACAAAGCCTAATGAACAAGTTTTAATTAATCAATTATGATCTGACCTTAATTAGACGCCTAAGCTTGAATCAAGAATTGTTTAATTTCGAAACCGAAAGTTGATTGACGAGCGTTTGTTTTAATTCAGAGTAAGGCCAGAAAGCTGAACGAGCGACTTCAAAACCACGACTAGAATACTATCACATGCTCAAAGCCCTGCCAAATTTTCCTTTTATAGTTTATCGTAGTACTGCTGATTCACGAAACGGGCATGTCGTTTTTCCAATAATCGGTAGCGGGTCTTGTCGAGTAATTTCCAATGTTTTTAAAACGGCCGTTATTAGAACCGGGGAAAGCAGAGGATCACGGATTAGAGGTCGAATCGGAGTCGAACCAGAGTCGAACTAAAATTTTAAATAAATTAATATATTTATTATTTATATGTTAAAAAAAATAATATACATATAATTAAAATTAATAAACGTTATTAGAGTAAGTAATGAATATTATTTAAAAGAAATATGAATTTGAGACAATTACTTAGAAGAAATTATGATAAATTAACTCATTAAGTGACCATTTTGAGATTCAAATTCGGGTAAGTTTCACTACTCGGTAGTAGAAAGTCTATTTGGATTTGTGTTTTTCTACATAAGAAATATGAATTTGAATATTCATATACTCAAAATGGTGAATGATAGAATGATAATTTGAAATTTAAAGTAAACTCTACACTAAGAAAATTGAGGGAGGAGTGAGTTATCCCACATTGAAAAAATATAAAGTTAGAATGATGTATATATTCAAAAGTTCATCCTTTCAAAGTTAAGAAAGTAGCCAAGAAGGCTCTCTCTCGCGCTCACGGGGGTGCAAATTCACGGAATTGGGCTTAGATTCAACGTGTGAGCGCGCGATCTGCGTGCACGAATGTCGGACCAAAATAGGCTGACCTGTGCCTACTTGGATTTTGCAATTTTTTATTTAGTCCAATCATAATTTTTTTTAGTCCAAATTTTTTTTTAATATCCAAACAAAAAAAAAAATCAAAAAACCCAGGAAAAAACCGGTCGGTCCGACCGGGTCACCGGTTACCCGGACGGACTGGC
>CATKHJ010420712.1:0-12698 GCA_949750685.1 Vernicia montana | reverse complement strand
GTGTAGACGAGCTCCAAAACTTCTCTTCTTGAACAAAATGAAAATAAAAGGAAATGAAACTAAGAAAATATAAATCTATCTAATTGATTGAATGATGAAGGATTGAATTGATGATTTGAAGGAGGGGTGGTAATGCCTATTTATAGGAAATTTTCATCTTCTTTTCGCGCAGCCCAGTTTGCTCATATCACATATATAGGTGGGGGTACCATGGTGTTGGCTCTCCACCATCCCCGAGCCCAGTTGTCGGCCATTGAGCTGTGGCTTAAGCGAGCTACCCTAGTGAGAACTAGGAGGCGGGCTTTGTACTTTGAAAAGAGAAGTACGGGGTCTCCATAGAGAATGAGCTCTATGGACACTATGGGGCCGGAATGCCCATAGTGCACCCTACTCCTTGGCTTGAGGTTCCTACACTGGGGAGATTATGCCTCACGGCTTCCCCAATTGGCCTGCAGGTCGGCCATACTCGGATTTGACCCTCGGTTGGTATTAATAGTTGGCTTTCGTTACTTGGCTGGTCTAGAGGGATGGACTTCTAGGCGCCGCACGGGGATTTGGGCTTGGCCAAATCCTAACCCCGTGACATTTGGTACATCATTATTATTATGACATCATTGCTTGCATCATTAATATCATGACATCATTGTCTGCATTATTAAATTCTGACATCATTGCCTGCATCATTAATATCATGACATCATCGTCTGCATCATTAATGTCATTTTGATCTGCAAAATAAAATAAAATACTAAAATATTTTATAATTTATTTATAAATTGTTAGAATTATTTATTTTTCAAAATAAGTAATAATATTATTAAATTCTAAAGAACTGAACCAAAATTTAAGTTTAAATAGGTAAAATAACTTTAAGAAAATAGAGTTATCACAAGGTTTTTAGACCTTCTGAATTCAATTTTGCAAAATTCTGTCTCCATCTATATTTTTCATCTCTGTAATAATTTTTTGTGTTTCTTTAATCGGTCGGTTCAACCCTTTTCCGACAGATTCTGAATGAACCATTTCTGATTCCTGAAATTTTTAGACCATTTGAATCTATTTTCGGTCTCTATTTTGTCACTTTGTGACTTAATTTTTGTTTTGGGCATTTTTGAATCCGTATTTGCCCTTCTGAATCCATTTCTAGTACCAATTTCTGAATTTATCTTCTCTTTTGACCTTCTGAATTAGTTTTTTGGTCTTCTAAAGCCATTTATGATATTTGTTTTATCAAATTCAGACTTTGTCTACTGTCTGAATCCAAATTTGGTATCAATTTTACCAGAATCTGACTCTATATCCTGTTTTCACGTGTCCTACCTGTGTTCTGCCATGCCATTAATATGGTTCCTCTTGTTACCACGTGTTCCGCCACCTGTCCAAATCCGATCTCTGTTACCAGATTCCGACTCTGGTTATTTTCAAATTTATTTTTCAGTTTTACTACGCTTATCAGTTTGTCTTGATTTCCTGTTTTCAATATGTTCCACTAGTTTTTAATATGTATTATGTTTTCTGCTTCAATCTATTTTCCAAATCTACTGAGCAATTTCAAGTTGGCATCTATGATACCACCTTGAGTTTGAGAGAGGGTATTACTGTGAAAAGCAGAAGAAGAATATTCAACAATAGTGGCCACTTCCTTTGCTATTGTCAAACATTCATGTGTAGCCTCAACCTCCTTCATGTGCAGCCTCCTATATCCAGTTAACTCGCCCATCATTCAAGACTTGATTAGTGTTCCATTAATGTCATTTGTTTTCTATAAATACCATGCATTTCTCTTGTAAAATACAAAATTTATTAATATAATTATTGTTCATCATGTAATCTAACAATCACAAAATCCTTAAATCTTTTACACACATACCACAAACAATGACAATGGCTATGCAGTACCAAAAAAAATCTTAATCTTAATCTAATTTAACTAATTAAGTTTTGCAATTTAGTCTTTCAAGGTGAAAATTATCGCCTTTAGCGGGGGAAACCAATCACTCACATACTATGAAAA
This sequence comes from Vernicia montana, assembly GCA_949750685.1. Taxonomy (NCBI): domain Eukaryota; kingdom Viridiplantae; phylum Streptophyta; class Magnoliopsida; order Malpighiales; family Euphorbiaceae; genus Vernicia; species Vernicia montana. The sequence goes on along the minus strand of CATKHJ010420712.1, from coordinate 10,684 downwards.
TTTTGTTTTCTTTAGACTTTTTAAAATTTTCTATTAAATTATGTAGTTATGAGATATATATTTGTAACAAATGCTTAACCGTAACAAAAATTAAATAAATATCTCTTCAACGGATTCAACAAATCAACGATAATGAGGATTGCTTTTATTTCCTGTTCGAAAAAAGAGGAGGACTGATTATGTTTTTATTTAATTTTATAAATAAATATAGAAAAAAATCAGAGAAAATATTTAATTAATAATGAATAAAAAAAAAGATATGATACATCAATTTTAATAATGTATTTTCATTATCACACTATTATTTCATGTGATAAGTATATACAAATATATTTATATTTTGATAAATTTAACTTTGAACGAGACTCAAGCAGTCAATCTCATAATGAATATCATTTCAAGAAAATAGGATTATTAAGATATTTCTAAACGAATTTAAATCTCCTCCTAGACATTTACTCTCAATGTGGCAGAACATTTGTTGAATTCTTTTGGTATACAAAACTACTGTGTTGATTGTTTTTCTAAAAAAGGAAAAACTCATTAAACAGGCTCTAAATTAAATGGTTTTCTTCATTCATACTTTTTCCTTCAAAGAAAAATTATACCAAATTAGTAAGGGAACATAATGATAGTCTGCTAAGGTTTGGCTTAGTACAATTGAAACTTGTAGGTAATTGCAGGTGACAGTAACTTTAGCTGTAGAGACAAATTGATTGAATCTTTATCGTTTTATACAACCAGAGGATAGATTTATGAAACAAGTTATTCAATACATTTTGAATACTTCATAGTAAGCTTATTATTTCAAAAACCACCATAATTGTCTCGGTAATGATATGAAATATCAAAGGCAAGACAAGCAGCTGCTGATGTTATTAGACTGCCAAAACAGAAGGGCGTCATGGCACATGCATATATCAGAAAGTACTATGTGCTAACATGTGAAAAAACCTTCCCAAATCCCAACTCACAAAACTCCATTAAGCTAACAGGAAGCTACCTGGAAACTACTAAAAAGACAAACGTTCACTTGTTCATGATTTTCCTTTCAATCCCTGTCTGTTTCCTCTTATAATCTATAATTGAATTATTGATAATAATGGTATTTAAATTTATTTACAATTAGAATAATGCACTTTTAAACAATCAATTCAAATAGATTCAGTGATTCACAGCACAATATGAGCAAATTAATTATTTGCTACCAATTTTCTTTGACAATCTTGAACTTTTCGAGTATGAATTTGCCTTCCTTGTACTTCTGTGATTCCTCATAAGCTTTCTCATACTTCCAACCAAGCAATTCCCCGCAATCGGAACAGTAAACGTCAGCAACTGTGTGAAGACCGGTGATTAGCCGCCGATCTTCTTTAGGTCCTACAAGAATGTTCATCGCATGGGAGAAGAGAAATGCTCTGCCATTGCTTGCCTAAAGAAAGATTTCTCCATATATACATATTTTTTTTAGCACTTCGTAATCAAAAGAATTTTGACTCGACAGTCTTGATTAATTTAATTGATCAAACAATTTTATTAAACATAATAAACTTAAAACTCTTGAATTATGATTGTATTGAATAATAACTGTATATTCACCTGGAAACCCTTGGAGATAATATCATCATGGCATGATACGAAATTTCGACACCTGTAGCAGCTGTACAGCCTTGGTCCAATGGTATCTGCCATTAAAGAATCTCCAATTTACTGCTTCAAGAAAGCCAAGAATTAATAATTAAGCATCTCCTAGCAAGAACTCAAAAATGAGTTAGTTAATTACCCTGCTTCTTGATTGCCCTTAAACAAGAACTAGAGATTTTTGCTTGTTAAACATTAATGCCATCAATGATTGAGAAATAATCTAATCAAAATAACATAATTAAGATAGGTAATTGAGTGAAGATTCCAAACAAGAAATTATAGTAAATTGAGTAAACAAATAGGCTTTGATAATGACACGATAATTATTAATCAAGGCTTAAAAAAAAAAAAAAAAAAAAAAAAGAAACCGAAAGCAACAACCAATACGCGCACAAAAGATGAAAAGAAAGAATAATAATAATAATAATAATAATAAAGTTCAATTTCTTAGTGTATATACATTTTCAAAAAAAATAAAGTTCAATTCCATAGAAAATGCCTTTTAATTATATTAATGATTTAACAAACATCAAGTTTTGTTGCTTGAAATTAAATCTACTTCTTAATACCAATAAAAGTTATATATTCTAAATATAAATAATGGAATTAAGTGCATGATCAGTCAACAATTGAATCCTAAAATAGGAGATTAGGGATTTAAAAATTGACATTTTGCTACTCTTTTTAAAAATAACAACCATTATACATGGATATACTTAACTTTTTGCATATTTAAAAATCAAAATTTCTTTCTTTTTACATACTCAATATATTTTCCATATTACTTTTCTTTTTAGATTTCTTAAATTCAACTTGGCACTCATTTTATTAAGCACTCTTCTCAGTTTTCACCAACTATTTTTCCTATCATCACTTCTTTTGCTCTCAAGCCTCAACCACTTCTCTGCTTATCTAAACAAATTTCACCAAATTTCTTTATCTATATATAAAAATAAATAAATAAATAAACAAGTCATCCTTAATATTAATGAACTTTCTTTCTCGTAAAAAAAGGTTAATTTTGTAATTGTATTAAAAAATAATTAAAAAAAAAAAAGTGCTACGAAGGCAAATAAATCAATCAAATGCTTAAACACCCACCCAGGCCTAAAAAAAAGAAACAGCCAAGCCCGAAATTGCTATTTGCCAATGTAATCCTAAACGCACCGTTTTATAGGCGCGGAGGCAAGGCAATCAGCGATTGAGGTCAGAGATCCTTGAGGCTGAAATAGACAGAGCATCTCAGATTAGGGTTTCTCTCGATCAAATTAAGTGATTAACCGATTCGATCTGAATTATATCTGGTATGCTTACAGATCATTTCTGATTATCGCCTATATAAACCAATGAATGTATTTCTCCGTTGATTGATGTAGAGAAAGATTTAATAAAAGAATGGAATTTTGCCCAACCTGTGGAGTGTTGTTGCGGTACGAGTTGCCAAACATGGGCCAAACTTCCAGATTTTACTGCCCTACTTGTCCGTACGTCTGTTCTATTGAGAGCAGGGTATTATTGCTATGGCTTTTCTTTTATTAGAATTTTGATGTTATCTTTTTTTTTTTTGGTTTGGATTGAATGGCCATTGTTCTTTATTTTCAGGTTAAGATCAAGAGAAAGCAACGCTTGATCAAGAAAGAAGTTGATCCAGTTTTTACTCTCGATGACATGATGAAGGGGGGTTCTGAAACTGAAGGTGCGTTTCTTTTCTTTTTTGAAATTGAAAGTGATTAGGATTGAGTGTTTGCCCCGAACTACTGGTGTTGGGATTGGTTTTTGACTGCTGATTAGTTGTCAACCTAAGCTGTTGTTGTGGGTGGTAAGCTAGCTGCTGGATATTGGTGATCTGCCAGAAATGTTGGACATTGATAGGATGGACTGAATGCTTCTAATTACACCATGAGTTTTTTCAGTTACATAATGGCTTCGCAGATATGTGGGTGATTGAACTAGTTATTTAAGATAATGATAATATCATTAAGGTATTGTAAATATATATATATATATATATATATATATATATATATATATATATATATAATAATACATGATGCACCACATGATCTAGAGGAAAAAGCTTTGTTGAATTGGTTTTTTGTATTCAAGAGTGCTTTACAAGGCTAAGCAAAACCAGCGCTGTCCCATTCCACCATTCAGGGTTTTACAATTTCAACAGAATGGTGGGATGCCCAAGTCTAAGCTATGATTGAATCATAAGGTGTTAGGTAATCAATTAATGACTGTTTTAATCAGTTGGTTCTTTCTTATGCTGCTTCCTAGTGGTTCTTTTTTCAGATTTCATTACTTTCATCATTCTGATTTTTTCCCCTTTTGACAGTCTTTTTATTTCTTTAACTCCTTTTTCTCATTTGTTTCCCTCTTCCTTGTGGCAGCAACATGTCCTCATTGCAACTTTGGAAGGGCCCGTTTCCAACAGATACAAATCCGATCAGCTGACGAGCCAGCAACAACATTTTACTTTTGCTTGAATGAGAAGTGCTCAAAGATGTGGCGTGAGGACTAATTTTTTGTATGCATGTGTATGCTCTCCAAACTATGGATTATCGTTGATTCATGTAATGATACTATATCATACGAGAAAGTTTTAGATTCTTTTTCTAAGTTTTCTCTCAGCCAAATTATGCTGTTCCTTTCTGATTCTGTCATCTTCATGGTTGTTGCTATGGGTTATATATATCAACCAGATAAAATTCCCATGTAGATTGGGGAAAATGTTGACTCATTGCTTAGCCTATTTAACTACAACAGCTTGATTATTGGTTGGGTGACCAGAATGAAATTTTACACGTACTCTTTTTGTTGAGATGAGACCAACAACTGGTTCTACATCAACGATACATGCACCACAGTTCCTCCAAACAAAATTGACGATAAATTAAATCTGAAAGGATTGTAAATCAAGTCTAAAAGGGTCGGGGCTTCTAAAAAAGAGTCATGAACAGTAAAGGAGGATTCATTTGACAATGTTCCAAGCATTAATATAAAAATTAATCGACCTCAAGCAAAATTACTGAAAACATGAAGTAAAAGAATTGCTCTAGAATTATGTTGTTAATCAATAAACCACTTGCTTCTTCTTTGCTGTCCATCGCTTTCTGGTAGCCTCCAAGGCCTCCTCCCTCATCCTAGAAAGCTCCTGAAACCAATTCTTGTACTGGGCTTCAATCGCACCAAGCTCCAGCTTTAGCTCTTCATCTAGATCTTTGCCAACTAGGTACACAGATGAAGTGCTGCTTGTCAAGCTCAAATCATGGGACACTCCACTTACTTTGGGAAATGACAAATCAGAATTCTTGGCAGACTCATTCGTTGCAATGCATTCTCCAATCATGCTACCATTTTGTTTCAATTTGTGATGAAAATATGGATTTCCAAGCTCTGGTTCACAAACATATCCGCTCAAGTTTTGAAATCTTCCATCAATAATATAATCAGGGATTTCAGATGCTTTATCATTTTTAGAGGAAGCATCTTCAACCAGTATCTCTGAAATAACTGATGCTTGTGATTCTTGATCTTCCATGTTAGCCAAACTTGGAGACGAATAATAGTCAAAATGGAAAATACAATTTTCAGCATTATTATAGCAATTACCTTCATCAGCTTGTAAGCTACCTTCGTGATGAGTAAAGGTCAAACTAGAGAGAGCATCTTGCTCAACTATTACTGGCTGAGCAGGTACATTGGTTAACACTGAATCCCACGGGGAAGCCGTTACTTTTTCAACTACTGGAGACTCTGGGTAAACACTTGTTACTCCACTCAACGAATAATAAGATGAAGGTTTCCAAGCAGGAAGAAGTTTCATGATCAAGTAATCAATGAACTCGGCTATGAAGGTCACATCATGATCTGCCAACTCTAGTTGTTCAACCATCTCACTAGCCACAGACAGGGCAGTATCGCTATCAAGGTAGAAGAGGAAATGAATATTCCTAACTCGACCTGCAAGCAACCAGTATCAGTTCAAGTTCAAGTTATTCTTTTCAGAATATCTATGCTCTAATTGCACATTCACTTACCAGAAGAATCAGCTATTCGCAATGTCAATGATACAGAATTGTCATCATTTTTAGTCCCTTTTAGCCTAAATTCATTGTCTTTATGTACCTTCTGATATTCCAATTCTGAAAATTTTGTTCCTTCATTGTTGTTTCCAGTACATGTGCTTAAATAGTCTATGTCCATGGACAGAGGTCCTGACTTTGGTAAACTTGATGATTTAGGATACTGGCTGGGTAAGAGCAAGGGATCACGAACTGGTTCTACTGGATTCTGAAGCTGAAGGAATGAATCTTTGAGAAGTTCTTTGGCAGACAATCGTTCAGATGCTGGAACCAGACATTTCAGAATAAACTCCTTGATTTGAGGATCACTCACTTTATTAAGAGAAGCAGGTTTAATGCCCTGTAAAATGGGAAAATGTAAATCAAATTATAAAAAATTGTTAATGTTTAATAGATGATAGTAAATGATTATAAGGTCCTGACTCATGAACTTACAGAGGTAACCTTCTTATAAATTTGAGCTGGATTTTTGCATTCACTATATGGATATTCAAAAGTAACCATTTCTAACATGCACATCCCAAAAGAATATATGTCAACAAGTTCATTATATTCCTCTTCATAAAGTTCTGGAGCCATAAATTCAGGAGTTCCTGATGTGAAGAGGGGAGATTAACATTCAGTACTTTGTCCAGTAGTAAAGTATAGGAATTGAAAGCATTAATTGGGACATTACCAATGACACTTCTAGCAGTAGGCTGCAGCATAACAATGGCCAATCCAAGATCTCCAATTTTAACTTCTCCATGATGTCCATTAACAAATACATTATCACATTTTAAATCTCTATGAATAATAGGTGGATTATGACCATGGAGATACACTAAACCTTGGAGAATTTGCCTTGTCCAATTCTTTATTGCCTTCATGTCAACATTCTTATGCTTTTTACGATATCTGATAATCGAAGGCAAAAAATCATTAATTTCAAGAAGTGCAATAATAAAGACACAGAACAAAGTAAAAAAAGAAAACATACTGCCTAAGATTCCCAGATGTGAAGAGCTCAGTAATCATATTAATAGTTTTTTTCTTATCATCTACCCAAGAATTATAGAACTTCAAGATGTTTTCATGTTTCAGTGATCTCAGCAAATGAACTTCAGAATACAATTTTTCCAAATCTTCTGGTGACTGCAAGACATCATCTATCCTAACTTGGTTCCAAGCAACCTCTATTCCTTCTACTTCATCAAATGCCTTGTAACTGCCAAAAAAAAAAAAAGTTAAAATCTTGAAATGAATACTCTCTCTCTCTTTTGGGTACATCGGAAATTCAAATGAATACTCTCCTATAAATATATATATATATATATTCTTATTCAGTAATAAATTCTTAAATAAGATGAAGGTAAAGTATAAGAAGCATACACAGTCTTGAAAGCACCACTGCCCAATACCTCATCATACTGTAACAAAAGAAAGAAAAAAAAAAAAAAAAGGGAAATTAATCACTATCAAGATGAGACCAACCAATCAAACCACAATATTCGTTTATAATCAATCTCAATTTAGCAAACAACCAAATAAAATAAAAGAAATATTGAATTGTACCCGAACATATCTACCGGTAGGATCTATTTCTACGAAATCAGGCTTGGCATCAGAAGGTTCCATTGAAGAATAGGTTCCATTATTAGATGCCATTTCTAATCCTCCTCTTCCACAACTGATAATACTAGTTGTCATTGTCGCCAACGTCGACGAAGAAACAGCAAGCAGCATCAAGAAGAAATTGGAAAAAATGTATTCTATTATTGAGGTCAAAATTTTTTTTGTTGTTTTTGTTCGGAGAATGCCTCGGAAGCAATAGAGAAGGAATCGAATGCCGATAATCGCAAATGGATTCGGCATTCGACAACGACTATAGCAGCAGCAGTAGCAGTTGCAACGTCGTTTCCTTCTTGAGGCAATGAACCTTTACAATTCATAACCCCAAATTTTACACCTCCGCTAATGTTTTCCATTATCAAACCAGTCCAAGAATCATCCACTCTTCTAATAATAACATCCTTGGAATCCAAAACCAAGAAAAAAAAAAAAAAAAAAAAAAGACTGGTTTAATTTTTCCTTTCTGAAATGGTTTTGTGGATGTTTTGATTGGGCAATGGATGTTAAAGATAAAAGGTGAAATAAGCGATGAGGTTTGGCCTAAAAGGAGGAGAAGAGGATATGGCATTTGGGAGTTGACATACAATGCGCGAAAGTTAAGGGAGGAACTAACACTTGGACGGTTGCGACGTCGTTTGGTACGCAGGCTAATGATGACCTTTGGCTTATTTGGGTTCGTTTTTCAGTTACTCTTTTAAAAGCTCCGTCTTTGTAGATCCCTCAAACTAATTTTTTCTGTTATAAAAAACTGATTAGTAATTAATAATCAACCTCTAGAAAATCATATTTTAGGGATTGTTAGTTTAATACATATCAATGGATTTTATTTTATTTTTTAAAAAGAACAATCATAAAATATCAATATATATGTAAAAAAAGACATGTAAGAAATGATAAGTGATTTTACAATCAATTTGAAGGGTATTTTATAAATCAAAATGAAGTGAACCAGTAATATCATGCGGACGGTCTTTCTAGTTACATATAAAATACATTGAATAAATTAATTATCAAATTTGAGTTCTAAAGTCATGTATGATGTATATAACACTCAACTAACAAATTATCCAATCAATATAAAAAGAATAAAAAAAAATATAACCACATACTATTTACATTTTGTTTTTTACTGTTAAGAATATATAATATGAAAAAAAGTCTCACATTGATTAAATACAAATATATTAAGTGATTAATGTAAAAATAGACTCTCCAACCTTAATAGCTAGCTTTTAAAGTTGATTCTTTCAAATTTATATTAAAAACTTAACATGGTATCAGAGTTTAATCGATCATTACACATTTTTCTGTTATATTATAATTTGGATATTTTTACCCCGTGGTGGATTTCTTTTAATTATCTTTCGCCAGGTGATGGGATTTCAAATTTGTTTCTTCGCCTTATGGTGAGTTTTTTTCAATTGTCTTTCGCCCGGTGATGGATTTTTAAATTTGTTTCTTCGCCCGTATTAAGTCTTCAATTTTATCAACCCAATACATATCATAAATTTACAATTGCAACTGAGTTTAATAAAAAATTTGCCACTTGAGGGGGCTGTGAACATTAATTAAATATAAATATATTAAATGATTAATATAAAAATGGACTCTTCAACCTTAATAGCTAGATTTTAAGGTTGGTTCACCCAAATTTATATTAAAAACTTAACATTTACATTGAAAACTTAAAAAAAAAAAAATTAAGATTTAAACTCATAATTTATTGTATTTCAAAATAAGCACTCAATTGTTAATCAGATATAGTTTGATTGGTCTTCTCACTTCTTTTAAGGGTATGGAAAGTGGAATGTCTCATGTTCGAGTCCTTCAAACCACAAAAAATTATTACAAATTTAATGATAAGTGTTAAAAGGGCTATATTACCCCTTATTAATTGTATTAATTAGATGTATAATTAATGTATATATTGAACAAAGTGTATAAAATTAAGGGATAAGGTGCAAATATGCCCCTAATATTTGGCTAAAAGTGCAAATTAACACTTAATATTTTTTTAGGTACGAATATGCCCCTAACGTTACAAAAATGGGCCAATGCGCCCATTCTCTCTGTTACCTCCATTATCTCTCTCTCTGCACACTTTGTTTTTCTTTTTTTTTGTCATTCCTTTATCTTTTTTTTATTATTATTTTTTAACTTGTATTTTACATTTACCTACAAAATATTTGTGTGTGTATATACATATAATTTGACTTTTTCCATTTATTTTGTATTTATAAATTTATATAATGATAGTTGTAATTATTAATAAAATTTAATTATATTATTATAATATAGAATAAAAATTTATAAATAATTAATTATGATATTGAATAAGTTTACTTTAAATTTTTTTTAAAAAAATATAATAACGTGAAAATAAATTAATCACGTAACTTGTTTTTATCAAAAGTTGTTTCAAATTTTTTTTTATCATTTTTCAAATAATTTTTTTTTAAAAATAAAATTAGTTATCTCATTAATTTATTTTCACGTTATTATGTTTTTTAAAAAAAAATTAAAATGTACTTATTCAATATCAAAATTAATTATTTTAAAATTTTTATCATATATTCTAGTAATATAATTAAATTTTATTAATAATTACAACTATCATTATATAAATTTATGAATAAAAAATAAATGAAAAAAGTCAAACTAAATGTATATACACACACAAATATTTTATAGGTAAATGTAAAATACAAGTTAAAAAAAAAAGATAAATGAAGGAAAAAAAAAAAAATGAAAAGTGTAGAGAGAGAGAGAGAGAAATAATGGAGGTAACAGAGAGAAGGGGCGTATTGGCCCATTTTTGTAACGTTAGGGGCATATCCGTATCTCGAAAAATATTAAGTATTGAACTGTACTTTTAGTCAAATATTAGGGACATATTTGCACCTTGTTCCTAAACTTAATGTGTTATTATTAAGGGTGCGTTTGGATCGAAGTTAAAAGGGGTTAAGTGCTACTCCTGTAATACTTTAACCCCCTTTAACCTTATTTAGTAAGCTTTTAGATATCAAGGTTAATGTTTAACCTCCTTAACAATTGCTCCCAATTAAACTTTAATTCATTAACCTATGAGAGGTTAGGGTAAAGACGTGTAATAAAAATAAACGCGCAAAAAAGAGGCCCTACTGTCTATTATAAAAGGAAAAGGAATTTTTTTTTCTTTTTTATGGATATATTTTATTTTGGATTTCATTTATAGAATTGTTTAACTGAATTTTTTTTTTATTTTGTTTAGTTTTAGATAATGATTGAGTGCAGATTTATTTTTATTTTTTTATAGTATTACTTTATTCATTAAAATATGATAAGTTTTTTCTTAAAAAATA
>CATKHJ010420563.1:0-29812 GCA_949750685.1 Vernicia montana | reverse complement strand
TTTAAATACTTGTCCCTTACTTTTCCATTTGTCTCATAATTATGCCATGCTCATGCATTTATAAATTGTCATTAATACTTGTCATTCATGAAATCATTTTTCAAAAGTCAAATTAAATTTAAAAGCCAAATCGAGATTATTTTAACCAAAAACCTAGCTCCGAGCTCAACCTGGTAAGAGGACTAGTGACTTTATCCTTTGATAAATTAATCAAAAATTAATAAATTGGAGTCAAATTGAGTTTTTCCTTAATTTTCCCATTTAAATAAATTAGGGTAGCGACTCCCGAACATTTTCAAAAATCAAATCAATTTTTCGAGGCGATAGCCGCTTCCAATCGTAAGCACCGAAACCCGTCCTTAACCTCCCTTAAAAATCGCTCCGCCTTTCCTTAATGCGCAATAAGGCAATTATTTTTCCTGAGCAAGGGGAGGGGCGTTTGGGCGAGGCCTCACAGCAGTAAAAGTAGGCTTTTTTCAGCTTTTGGGTCAGTTTTTGAAACTTTCGGATTAATTTTTGAGGTATTTTGAAGTCTGAAAAATTACCGGTCAGTGGCGGTGGATCCAAAATTAATTATCGGACAGATTGGCATTCAGTTTTAGGAGAAACTAGGTCAGTTTTGAGAAAATGTTGTCTGGTACATATAGTCCAGCCAGGGTCGAAAAAGTGATATCAATCTATGTTAAAAGAAAATAAATCATTTAACTTTCGGGGGCGCTGCCCCCTTGACCTCTGCCCGCTAACCGGCTAGCGGGACCGCCGTACCGGCTTTGCGAAGCGTATGAAATTCAGCATGTGTCAAGCTGCGGCAGCATCATGAGGGTGCAAAAATTGAGGGTTCACAGTTGTATAGTATAAGAACTACCATGAAGCATAAGAAATTTCCTCATGTCAATTGAAGTCATCGTTAAAGTAGTTTCGCATTATCCATATGAAATTGAAGTTTCTCATCATCTAGTATGATGTAAGGGTATTATGAATATGATAGAACTAGTATGCGTAAACATACTAGTGTAAATGATTATGTGATTAAAACCCTAAATGATATATGTGAATTAAAATGCAAAGTGAAAGTAAAGTGATAAAGTGAAAAGGAGGTCGATCTATTAACGATCACTCCAGTGATAAAGAAAAGAATGTGTATTGTTAAAAAGAAATTCTTGTAAAGCTAAATAGTTGAATATTAATAAAGACACAAGTGTGTTCATTGTTTATGAAAAGAATTGTGTCATGTGAATAATAATAGAAACATGTAAATTGTTGTACATGTGAAATTACTTGCATTGTTTGGGATGAAGACATCCTAAGGCAAACCATCTCATTGAGATGGGAGTGTAAAACGAGTGTTACTCTATATGAAATGTTAATATGTGGTCACCTGTTAATGTTGCTTAGGATTAAGCGACAGACCTATAGAGAAAAAGGAGTACAGACTATTGAAGAGTATAGAAGCAACTGATCGATAACGAATAAGCTATCACGCTACCATTAGAGGAACATGTGGAATTAGTTGTACTACGATAACGAAGATGAATAAAGGAAAGATACGAGGAATTCTTGTTAGACTTTGTAAAGTCTTAGAAAGGAAAGTAAAGAGAAAGAATGAATGAAATAAGTGCGATAATGAAATAAAGAATGTCATAAAGTGACACTAAGAGTCAGAATTTCAAGGACATTAATGATGAAGAGAACATAGTACAAAAAGGAATATGTGTAAGATAAATGCTAGTGAAGCCTAAATTATTAGAATAAATGTAATAACCAATGTTGATGATGAATTAATGATGAAACAGAAGTCAATGAGTAAGAGTGAATGCTATAAGAAAGACAAATATAGAATGTAATCCCAAAAGGGTAAACGAGACATGACTAAGTGGTAAGGAAAACACTTAAATGAAAAGTGTATGAAATGATAAAGTAAGAAGAATTACAAGGACAGTGAAACTACATTGTAATTAATGAACTAGTGTAAATAAAAGATTTCGTTGGATAAAGATGAGATTGAAATGAGGGCAAATGAGGGGAAAACTATAGTGCTAAACTAAATGTATGGAATAGATGAATTAAATACAAATTGACGAATACTTAGAATATTAATGGTTAAAGAAATGAAGGAAAATAGAGATAGTCCGAATTGATAATTTTTTGGCATAAGATCATAATGAGTTGATCAGGATAATTACTTCAGATAGATAAGTTAAGTGAGAATGAGAAATATGAATAATTAAGAATTTGCGATGGACTAAGTAACCTTGATAAGGATATGGAGGTCTATATGAATATAATAGAGAATGGTGAAGATCGAGAAAACTTAAGAATGTTTGAAGAGAGAGTTTGTTGAATCTATCACGATAACAGGAGCATATAAGACACGCATGAGTAAATGAATGACAGTTAAGGCACCAACAATGATTTCAATATGAAACGAAACAAAGCACGAGATTTTACTTCATCATACATGAAGGCAGTGTCTCTAGTCCTATTCTCTGTCTTTCTGACAACCTCAGATGAAGGCTCAATAAAGTTTTAAAGAAAAGAAATCAACAACGAAATTAAAGAAAAGATATCAACATTAATTACTTAACCTATTTAACTTGAAAGTATTAGAGTGAGACCACTTTACTACGACAATAGTAAGTATTTAAAACTACTACTTCTTGATAGGCTCGTGCGATGGAGATAAGTTCATCACTTCATCATCGTCATAGAGGCCTTGATTAACCGCTTCATCAAAGTTATAAGGATCATGGGAGTCATCCACAAGATGAGTCTAGAGGTGATGGGAAGGATCGAACTTATCATCAGTTAACATCATAGTCTGGAATTCACTCCGTGGAAGAAAACCCTCGGGATGATTTTCCTCCCAAATTTTCTTATCGGCATGGATCTTCTTGCAATATTCGGCAGGAAATGCCCACCAAGGGGCGTTAGCTTCTTCAGGAGGTCACAACTCATGTGGAGTAACATTATTTTTTCCACACATAAAGTGCTCAAAGCTAATAAACTCACCATGATGGTCAAATAAATCCTTACAGAGTGAGAAGGAATAAGATTTGTAAACAGAGACTTAAGGACATACAGTCAGTTGAGTTTCTAAACTGTGGTCATTCATAGTTGTATAAGGGTGGTGGAAAACCACTATAGATCAGAGAGTTGGAATTGTTGTCCAGCTCATACCTCTGATTTCTGAAAAGAGAAAGTCCTCCCATTGTTCAAGAGGTTTGAACCATTGTAATAAAGTGGCTAAATGAGGATTAACTCTACTATTACCCTGTAAATAAGTAATGTACTTGAGTAAATGAAAAGGCTGAACTTCCACAGCGATGTGATAAAGATGAAGAAAGTACCACAGAAAACAAAGAAATTTTTTTGGCCACTACCAAAATGAATCCATGGTGAAGTCCATGAAAGCGTAAATCCTAAGGAAAGGATACTCAGGATGAATTGCTAGCTCTCGAATAAATCGAGGTCCATGTTTTCGAATAAGGAGAGATTGATATTTAAAGATTTGTTTAATGGATAGGTCATACAGAGCTCTCTGAGTAATGTTGACTCGAATTTCAGGAGGAAGACCACTATAGAGAAAAGGATCAAGTCCAGAAGAAGACGATGCAGAGAATGCTATGAAACTGAAATGAATAAAGTAAAGAAGTAAATGAAAAAGTAAGATGAATTCTTAAAACTTTGAAAATAAGTAAGAAATCTAGTTTTGAGGTTGATGAAACGTTCCTCCTCAATTTATAGCGATTTAATCGACTTTCTCCAAGAGAGTAAATGGGTACACGACAAAAGACTCTCTCTAGAAAATTGATCACTCTGAAAGGAGCAGTCTATCATGACTGTGAGATAGATACAATAGATGTAATTGGTTGTGCAACTACAGATGATTTCTCTACCTAAGGTAGAAAACTGTTCATTTGCATGTGTATGAGAAGGCTGAATTTGATTCAGAAGTGATCAGAGGAAAAGCAAGTCATGACCTGTCTTTTCAAAAGACAATAGTATACTTTCATGTGAATAAGTTGACCCTAAAGAAATGATTACAGTTAAGACCCTCAAATAGTTCAAGAAGACAAGGGTATTAAGAATATTTCCACCTTTGCATATGTCTCAATAAAGTGACTTATATCTTGCAATATATAACTTATGAGAAGGAGAATAGTACGATATGAAAAGTTTATTGAAGATAAGGAATGAGTAAATGGAAATAATAATATTTCTAACAAATACATAGTACGGCGACAGATAAAGTGAAAGGATTGTTCAAACTTTAGAAGGAGCACACTATGAATAAGAAGTCAAAAATTTTAAAAAGAAATAAAAGCCAGTAATCTCTTTGATTAAGTATAACCATGATAAGAGCTATCATTCCTATATTGGAATGATTACTTGTAAAGCATTATGAAGAAGAAAGTAATGATCTCAAAAGCTATTGGATAAAGATAAGAGATTAAAGTTAAAGGAATAATAGAAATATATTGTCCTTTTGACATGTTAAATCTTAAAAATTCAAACAAGAATAGAGAGAGATATGCTACAGGCTAATTCTATCCCAGTAGTGAAACGAGTTGACCCAATGTCTCACTTAGCATATGGAAAAGAATAGTAGAGAAATTAAGGAATAAAGAAATTGTAATGGTAAAGGTTCAAAGGAAAGATCATAGTTTAGATGAATGTACTTGGGAGAGTGAGCAAGATATGCTACTCAAGTATCCTCATTTATTTTCCATGTAATCTTGTATATGATATGTATATGTAAATTCGAGGACGAATTTTCTATAAGGACGGGAGAATGTAATACTCCGAATATTCATGCATGAACTTCTAGATGATGATATGTGTAATTATGAGTGGCATATGAGCCAATTTATTTTGGTGTTGTGTTAGAAATGGGTTAGTGGAAAGTGGGTCCCATTCTCCACTAACACCATATGTTATATAATTGCTTATTGCTAGGTTCATTGAACCAAGACACTATTAATCCCTTTCATTTGAAGTCAAGCAAACAAATCACCATTTGCTAGCTATCATCTTCTTCATTTGTTCAAAAGCTCTCAAGAGCAAAAGTTCTTCTTCTTCATTCTTCCATCCTTCTTCAATTGACAAGAGTGAATCACAATCATCAAGAGAAAGCTTCAAAGGTAATCATCTAAATCATTTTCTTCATTTAGATCTTGTATGGTAAGCTTGTTGCTTTGAGATTTTTCTTCTCTTCTTTCTTTTGGTTTACCCGAATGGGTTTCTACAAATAGGATTTCTTTGAGAAATTGCTAATAGATGATGATTTGTAAGTGTGATTTATGAGTAGTGAGAGTATGAAAATGGATTTCAAAAGAGGATTTCAAACTTTCTCATTTTGATGATAATGGGTTTAATCTAATGGGTTTTTGAATCCTTTGTTGATTCTATATTTGATTGATGATATGAGTTAATATATAAGTCATTTAAATGGTATAGAAGTTGATTTTGGGGTTAATCTTGGTGTTGAGGGTATTGAATTTCCTTTTCTTCATCCATTTAAGGATTTTTCCCGAAAATCCTGCCCAGAAGCATGGTACGAGCAGGGGTACGCTCGTACCTCTGGGCGTACCATTGTTTCTGGAAGTCTTCTTTATGATACGGGCAAGAGTACGCCCATACCTTTGGGCGTACCATTCATTTTGTAAAATTTTCTAATTGGTACAGGCAGAGGTACGCCCGTACCCTCTGGGCGTACCATTTATTCATGACCAAAATCAACGTGTTTTATTTCAATTATTAGCATGCTAAATTGACATATATGATCAATGTGGAGTATAATTGAAGGAGATTGATCATTAGTCCAACGACTAATAGGTTCTAATAGAGAAATTATGTGAGACAATTATTGAATTATTGTTATTTTCTATAGATTCTCATAAAGATTCAAGAAGAGATGATGATGTAGGATGTGACCATCACATTTGCTTGCTGTAGAGGTTGATTGCAAGTTATTTTGGGATTGCATTGTTAAGGTGAGTGATACTTATACTATTATGATTGTGTTTTGAACCATGGGGCATTATTGCCTAATTTTTCATGAACTACCAAATGTTTATTGATTATTATTTGAATATCCTTTTTGTGATATCAACTTCATTGTATTCATGAACCATGATTGAAATAAGACCATGCTTATTGTATGACTATGATATGAACCTCTAAAGAACCAATGCATGACTATGATCCATGATTCATGATCCCTTTGTATAAATATCCATGATCAAGAACCCCAAGTAGAAAACCCCAACTCTGATGTGGGGCAAGACATCAGACATTGTGCACAATGTACTCCGTTGGATAGAGTAAAGTATCCAAACTCTAGCTAGGAAGGGCTATGTTGTCCTAGCCATGAAATTTGATCAATCTTGCGCAGAGATGAGGGTATGCTCCATTAAGAAGAGCCTCTACCTCCCATGTTCATGATTGAATATGTTCTATGTCTCAGTTCTTGGTAACGCCTAAATGGCATATACTCATTTTCATGGGGAACGTTAAGACATATGAACCTCTATTCAAGTTATTGCTATTTCTACTAAAGTATGACATGTACATGATGTATGAAACCCATGAACTATTGTTATTGCATGAACCATGAATTTTTCTTGTGAGCCATCCTTGAATCACCAAGCCTCACAAATATGATAATATAATCATTACTCACTGTTTTATCTCATTAGTGGTTCCATTTTTCAGGTGAGCTATAGTTTATCATTTCGGTTTCCAATGCGTTATTCTTCTCCAGTCCTCGGAAACTTAAGTGATTAATGTAAAGCTCTTTTCCTTATATCTATGATTTGTAAAGATGATGATGTAAACCTTTAGATGCTTCATGGTAATGTAATGAAAGATATGTGTATTCATGGTACATGTATAGGATGAATATTCTTTTGGCCTTTTAAGGCATTAATCTATGAATGATGTGATATGCAAGATGACCTAAGATATGACTATTGATGAATACATGCGTTATGAACCAAGCATGATATTGATGAATATGGATTAGCATGATTGTCAGGTTTAGATCTTGGGAGATTATATGTGATTAGAATGCATGATATCGATATGGATGATTGTATGTCAAGGTTCCTACGAGTTTTCGGTGGTCTTATGCCTACCCATGCCCTTGAATCGTTGCGGCTCGAAAGTCGGGTCGTGACAAAAACATTTAGGGATTGAGACTTCTCATTTATTAAATATAGGTGCCCATATCTGGAGTAGGCATCTATGAACGTAAAAAAAATACTATTGACCATTCCACGTTACTGTAGGGAATGGACCACAGACTTCCGTACATCTGTTGGCACTTATATATAAATGAATCACTTAAATCAAGCCCACTTATAAAATAGACTGTTAATATAATTGTTCTATTAAATATGTAAGCCCACATAATAGAGATTAAAACCTAACATGATTTACTATTAAAATTAAAGTGTAATTAATGATAAATTTAATAAAATAATTAATAATGATATGTTTAATAAGAATAATTAAAAAATTATTTTATAAATATACCAATGATTTATATATTTATTTATATAGTTATAATGAGTATAAAAAAAATATATAATGCATGTTACATATACAATCAAATATAATCTATATATACACAAAAATAATTTTATATAAAAATAAAATAAATGACAACAATAATTTATTTCAATAAACAATGAAATAAAATTTAATTCACATATTAAATAAAATTTTAAAAATAAAAAATAAATATAAATTATCTTATTTATTAAATAATATAAAAGAAAAATGAATCTGAGCAAGCGTGGGCCACTATCTAGTTATACTATATTATATCAATTTAGTATATGAATTTTGATTGAAATTAATTGGGCTTTCCAACATTGTGAATTTTATAAATTACTATTAATCAACCTAATTACTGTAAATCAAATTTCCAAAATTAAAGTGTCTAATATATATCTTTAATCAAAATGTTAATTACTATCAAATTTGTTTAGCTTGTGAATGAGGTGTGTGTGGACGCGTTTATGAATGTGTTACGATTCAATTGTCAATTTTAAAGAAAAATACTAGCAATACTCTCTTTCAGTATTCTTTTTAAATACTCTCTTTTTTATTATTACATTATTCTTTCTCTTTTCAATAAAAAATACTTACAATTTATTCTCTAAATAAAATTAAATATAATTCTATTTTATTTTCTCTCTCTTCATAATGATTAAAAAATAAAACCTATATCATTTTCTCTCTCTTGCGGCTTTTTTTTTTAACTTTTTCTTTTTGCAAAAATAAAATCTTTTTGCAAAAATAAAACCTATATGATCAGTTTTTTTTTAAATTTTAATTTTTACAAAAAGAATATTTTTTTTTTGTTTTTATACTATTATTTTAAAATTGTTTTTACTAATATTAATTATATCAAATACATGTGCCTAAGTAACTAATAATATATAAATCATGACTAATCAGTTCAATAATAATATATAAACTAAATAATAATTAAAAGAAAAAACAAAACAAAAGAGTTGATAAATGGCACAAGTCGCTACATATTCTTTTAAAAAAAATTAAAATTAAAATAGTAATAAAAACAAGAAAATTTTAAAATATTCTTTTTTGTAAAAATTAAAATTTTTAAAAAAATTGATCATATAGATTTTATTTTTGCAAAAAAAAAAAGAGTAAAAAAAAGCCATAGAAGAGAAAAAATGATATAGGTTTTATTTTTTTAATTATTACGAAGAGAGAGAAAATAAAATAAAATAATATTTAATTTTATCTAGAGAATAGATTGTAAGCATTTTTATTGAAAAGAGAGAGAATGATAGACCAATAAAAATGAGAGTGTTTAAAGAGAGTGTTGAATGATAATGTTTAAAGCAGTGTTGTTAAAATCATATCGGACCGGATTGGATGATCGGACCGATCATTGGTCCGATTTTAAAATTATAAAAAACTAGATAAATCATGAATCTGAAAAAATGGTCCGAACCGGAAAAACTGCTAAACCGATCAAACTAAAATTTGCAAAACGACACCATTTTGAATTAAAAAAAAAAAGAAAAGAAAAATGGCAATTCAATTAAATTGGACCGGTCGGACTGGCCGGTCAAATCGATCAAACCGCAAACCAATAAGAAAATTGATTCGACCTCCGGTCCAATTTTAACAACGTTGGTTTAAAGAGAGTGTTGAAGGACAGTATTGGTAACATTTTCTCGAATTTCAAATCCATATATATGGGAATTCATATTTGTAGTTTTAGCATCTCTGGCTTTGTATATTGTTCTTATTAGATTTTTCAGCAAGAAAAATTATATATACCAATCCAAAGCCATAGTTGTTGGTTGTGAGAATGTGGATACTCTAATCAAGTACATTTCCTCGGTTCACATTGTGGCTTGCCCCCCTTATTTTTTTTTTAAATAAAAGAAATTATAGTATTTAAAATTTTAAAATTTTAATTTGCTCTCATAAAAAATAAAATTTGACCCTTTTTATTCTTATTTTCTATGAAAATTTAAAAGATAAATTGAGAAATAAAAAATATATATTTTCATGTATAAAAGATTAAAATATTAAACAGATTAAAATAAATAACATAATTTTAGTTAACATAATATTATTGTATGAGTAAAATAACTAATTCAATTATTTTCTTGATTGTATTTTTCATTAAAAAAATTAAGTGTTTAAATATATATGTTTTTAATTATTTTAAATTTCAGATCTCACATTAATTGAGTGTATGTGTGTGTTAAGGTGAAAGTATGAATTAATATAATTGTTTACAATTATCGTGATTTAATGAAATATTATTATATTTTTGTTTATTTTCTATTAAAAAATAAAAAATAATATTTGGTGGGTGTTTACGTGAATGTATGCTTGTGTAAGAATAATTTTGCCCCCTTTTATTGAAAATCCTGATTTCGTCGTTGTTCACAAGGAAAACTCTTACTTAGACAATATATAAATTCTCACTTTAAACCATCAATTAACGTGTGAATATAATTTTAAAAAAAAATCTTTTTGTTTCATATAATGAATATATTTTATTTAGCAATGAAATGGTATCATGTATGGTATTTTATTCTATTTAGTTTCATGTATGGTATCTTATTCTATTAAAAACATATCATTTGCACTCATATTTAGAGGTGAGCAAAACCGAACTAAAATTAAAAATTGAATCGAACTGATTGGTTCAGTTTAATTTTTTAAAATTTCAGTTCGGTTCAGTTTTTACTCAAAAAATTTTAGTTAAAACCAAACCGACCGAACTTTATATATATATATATATTAAAATATATTTATATTATATATATTTATTAAACATATATTAAAATTTACTTGAATTTTATCTTAAAAATTATATTAAAAAAGGAGAAATAGCAAAAAAATAAAATAAATAAAAACCAGTCCAAACCGATCAATCGAACCAAACTTTTTTGGTTTGGTTCAATTTTTACTCTAAGTTTGGTTCTATTTGATTTGATGAAAATGTAATTTCGATTATTTCGATTATGTTCGATTTTAAATCAAACCAACCGTTTGCACACTCTACTCATATTAGAGATTTTTTTTTTCAATAGATATTATATACAATTCAAATATCAAAAACAAATGTCAAACACAATATATGAACACCTATTTAGAGAATTTATAAATAAGAAAAATTTATCATTTATAGTCTGACTCTAAAAATCAAATCCTAACAAGTTAGTGGAGAAAAAAATTCATAAAACAATTGAGTTAGTACTGTCTATCCTTAGGTACTGAAAACTGGATTAAAAATACATGATAATGGCTCACCACAAAAAAACAGGGGGAAAAAAAAAATCATGAATGCTAATCTTCTTCTTCACACGTACATTTGTTGTGGTTGGTGACTTGGCAGAGTGGTGGTGAAGAGGACATTGTGAACACTGACACTTGGATTGTGTCATCCTATTTGGTATTTGCTTTCAGTTTTCCAGTTTTCTTTGGCAAAAAAAAAAAAAAATTCCAGTTTTTGACCATGCTCTTTCCTTTTTCTTATTATAGAAAAATACAGTAGATTTTTCCTTTTAATAAAAAAAATCTCTTTTACCTGATATAGTTTTGCTGATTATATATATATATATATATATATATATATATATCTCTTTTCCAATTCAGAAAATAAGTGAAGAAAGAAAATTTAAATTTTGATGTAGCCAAAGACTGCCTTGTCCTTGTGATGTAGGGTCAGTTTCAGAGATGGAGAACCCATGTTGATGAAGGGTTCCATAAATGATGAGTTTGTAGCCAAAAATACCTCAAATCGGATATATAGAGAGCCTATTGTGTGAGGGCGGTGATTTAGAGCCTGTAGATGAAGAGAGAATGAATCAGAGGTCTTCGGGATTGACCTCAAAGGAAAACCTCCAATGCCTAAATCAGTAGGCTTTAAGATGAAGAACCTCCAAGAGAGAGAACGAATCTCTTCCTAGTTGTTTGAGAGTGATTAGTGAGAGTTCACTTACAAAGAGTTTCTCCATTTTCTCCAGAGAGAGAGAGAATCGGGGTCCCCCCCTCCCTTGCATGAGTGAGTGAGTTCCCCATTTATAATGACTTTAGGCCGATGAGCAGGTGGATAGGTCCATAGGTGGCCGCATTCTAGTGGCAAAAAGGAGAGGTGAAGTCTAAATTGATGGGACAAACAACCTTCCTTGTGTTAATCTACTGACGCCATGCATGTATTTAACAGCTCTGTGCTCCATCACGGGCATGCTTATCCCTAATATGTTGTGCCTGATGAGACGACTCTTGCATCAGTGTATTACGAATCAACTCGATGAGCTTTCGAGGATGAGGACAAGCTTCTATTAACTAGGACGAAGACAAGTCACCAAGGGGAGCTAGTGCTTCGCCAGACGAGTGCCAAGCTTCGAATGGGTTGATTTACCAATTGGGGTCATATCACTAGCCTATAAGCGATAGTCTTTTGATGGGCTTTGCCCTTGTTAGGCCCAATTAAGACTTGGATGATTTTAGGCCACATTAGAGGCCCCTCACTCCCTAGTTTGATCTAAGCATATCTAGGAGTGAGCTAGGGAGTAGACAAATAATCTTGGCGTGATGAGATTACCCATATAGCATGTAAGGGAGACAGATTAACGAGCTCGATATTAGAGAGACGAGCCAAAGAGCTTGGTATTGAGACTGCTAGATGCCTGAATAAGTATGCGAGTTGAGAAGCTTGTCTTGAAGTGTCACACCCCAAAATCATAAGATGTGACGGTCCTAGGACATGGATAGATTTAAGATCACCGAAAATCTATAGAACCTATCATTCTTAAGAAGTCTTAAATAACATGAGTCCATACTTATAATAAATAAGATTCATACATCACCATAATACTGTCTATGGAACAACTACAATTGATTTAAACACATCAATTACATAGTAAGAACTATTCATAGAAAATAATACATTTTTAAATAGCTTGAAAGAGGAAGAATATAGAAGCTCAGCTTTCCCTCTCTAGGACCTCTTCGACTCGACCCCCTGAAACCACAGACGAGTGGGTGAGCTGTTGCTGTCAACTCAATAAGTTAATAAAATGCATAAACAACAATATATATATATATATATATATATATATATATATATATATATATATATATATATATATATATATATATGGATAACATGGTACTTTAAAAGTGATAGGGTATATGAACAATCATTATGTGTCGAGGAAGAATAAGAACCAAGGGACTATCTGTCAAGACAGAACAAAACTATAACCATCAAAGAAATATGGGCAGACTACACCGTTGACCCTATAAGCCTCCGTAACCATCAGGACAATAACTTCTCTTTGTACATATGCTTAGTCGAGCATACGACTAGAGTAATAAGCCTTCTTAAAGTAGGACACTGACACTTTGACTCTACAAGTCGAGTCACTGGTGCACACAGTCTAATGAATTCTTCCCCATCAGCATAGGCATTTTGTCAAGCATGGCTTAGGTTTGGTACAGGCTCGATAGGATCATATCAATAAACAATCAATTGGTCCAATGGCCTCATCTTTAATAAAATCATAGTTTTTGTAGCCAAAGAGGACTTTTATAAACACTAGGATTTTCTTTATCAACAACATTAGTTTCAAAGTTGATCATATAAAAAATAACTATAATATGTTCTTAGGAAAGGTGGAAGCAATAAAGAGTCAATATAATCAATTCATAATAGGTTAACATACATCAGACATTCAAGAACCTTACTTAACTTTGAACTTTCTATGATACAAAACTGGGCTCGATCAGCTTAGATATCAACTCTAGATCAAACTAACTCTTCGATGAACATATCGCCTAGGACTCAAGATTTTCTCTAAAAAGGTTACATCTCTTAGAGAAAGAAAATGGAGTTTGACTTAGAGAGGAAAGATGAAAAGAGAAGAAAAGACATAATAAATCTCTATACCTTTCATGTGTCAGTACCTTGCGTGCTTTTTATGAAAATAAAGTGAATAAAATATTTAACAAAATTCTTAGAGGTTGACACACTGCTCAAAGTTAATCATTAACCTTGTCTCACGAAGGACATGCATTTAAAGTATGAAGTTCCTTAGGATTGACATTATATTTATAGGTAATCATTTACCTCTGCCATGAGTAAGATACATATAAAAATAACGTGTAATCATGGACTTACACCTATCCGTTTACTTATCCTCTGAATCGTTTAGCTCGCTTCGTATCTTTATATAGGCACCCATCTGCTTTGATATTAAGATCTTTGACTCGTCCTTCCTGATTCGAGTTCATATTCGTCATTGAGTTTGCCCCTCGGCAGGTAGATCCTATTAATTAGAATTTTAACTTAGCATTTCTTACTAGATGCTTGAGATATTGACACTGTCCATATATATATATATTAAATAAAATTTATAAATCTCTAGTATTACAAGCATCAAGAACTTGGGGTATTACATTCTCCCCTCCTTAAATTAAAATTTGTCCTCAAATTTTAAGAGATAAATCTAAGAATGGAAGAGGTGAGAATACTTGGCTTGCATACTTTGTTCGATTTTCCAAGTGCATTGCTCCATTGTTTGATTATGCCAAAGTACCTTCACCATTGAAATCTCTTTATTCATCAACTTCATAATTAGCTTGTCAACAATTGCTACTAGAACTTCTTCGTAAGATAAATTTTGTTTCAACTCTACTGTTTGACTTCGTAGTATGTGAGAAGGATCTATAATATATTTACGAAGCATATAGATATGGAACACTGGATGTACATTATCCAAGTTAGGAGGCAAGGCTGCTTGGTAGGAGATTTCTCCCACTCGATCTAGTATTTCGAAAGGACCAATATATCTTGGAGATATCTTGCCCTTTTTGCCAAATCTCATAACTCTTTTCATTGGTGAGATTTTCAAGAATACATGATCACCAACAGCGAACTGAAGATCTTTTCGATTCGGGTTAACATAACTCCTTGTGAGGCCTTGCTCGAACGCCCCTCCCCTCGCTCGAAAAAACGCCTTAAGGAAAGGCTAAGCGATTTTTAAGGAAGGTTAAGGTACGAGTTTCGGTGCTCACGATTGGAAGCGGCTATCGCCTCGAAAAATTGATTTTTTGATTTTGAAAGAGATTCGAGAGTCGCCACCCTAATTTATTTAAATGGAAAAATTAAGGAAAAACCCAATTGACTTCAATTTATTAATCTTTGATTAATTTACTCAAGGATAAATCACTAGTTTTCGAACCAGGTTAAGCTCGAGGACTAGATTTTTTAGTTTTAAATAATCTCGATTTGGCTTTTAAGTTTAATTTGACTTTTAAAAATTGATTTCATGAATGACAAATATTAATGACAATTCATAATGCATGGGCATGGCATAATTATGAGTGCGTGGAAAAATAAAGAGCAAGTATTTAAACATTCACAAGTAAAGGAGAGTATTTCCTCTAGCCCTTATGGGTACTAGGAAAATAAAAAAATCGCTCCTTTACTCCAAAAATAATTAACTAATTGCTTTAATTGAAATTTTACAAGAAAAGTAATAAATTGACATTTACATAAAAAATAAAAGAGGAAGGGGTTCGATTGGGATTTAGATTTGAAACTTGGATTTAGATTCCAAGCTTGCCTACGTACCTTATTGAATGGGGATCAAAACCCACGTAGTTCATTCCACGATGAGGTAGAGGGGTTTTAAGGATCGGTCAGATTTGATTGGTTTGGAGTTTGAGTGAGGGTAAGAGATTATACCTTCTTTGTGAGTTTGTGAGGTGGGAGAGTGATTTTGCCGGATCGGAGTTCCGTTTCGTAAAACGAGGTTGGTTAAAAAAAGGAGATTGATTTGATGATTTAGTTGCTTGAGTACCCAATTTTGATTAATTAAAATGATTAACTAAAAGGATTAATTAATCAAATTGAGTGAAGACTAATTGAAAAATTAATTAATTAATTAAAATTAATTAACTAATTCAACATGAGTGGAGACTAATTGAAAAATTAATTAATTAAAATTAATTTTTAATTAATTATTGAATTAAGATTACTCAAAATGAGTGAGAAAATTAAATAGAGAGAGAGAGAGAGAGAAGATAGCAATTGGATAGCAATCAACAAGTGCTCAAAGGTGTTTTTTGAAAGAGGGGGGGGGGGGGGGGGGGGGGGTATTTATAGGAGCAGATGGGTGATGGTAATTTGGTGAAAAAGGGATACGTCCGCGAGACTGGCTGGCGGACGCGCCAGGTCCTCTGGCGAACGTGTCAGTACGGGATTGACACGTCAGCCCGTACTGACACGTCTGATATGCGTCAGTAGGACTCGTGTCAGCACGTCAGTCCGCCGCAGACATCTGGCTCGTCCGCAGGAGCATCTCGCGACGTCTACAAGAATGCCTCACGGACGCACGTAGATGGCCTGCGAACACGCAGACGTCCGCTAGCCGTCTCAGGTTTCGGGCCTTTTCGCTTTTCGGTTTGGTTTTTGAGTTTTCCGGGTAAGTTTCTGGAATATTCTAAAGTTTGAAAAATTACCGGTCAGTGGCGGTAGATTTAAAATTAATTACCGGATATTTTGGCAGTCAGTTTTGGGAAAATGTTGTATGGTATAGATAGTCCAGTCAAAATCATAAAAGTGCCGGTTTGGATAGAAAAATATTATGGTCAGCTCTGGTGAGTTTAAAAATAATTTTGGAGGTGCTAAAATGAGGGTTCACACTCCTTTAGCAGTCGAAGGCAGCTTTTAAACATTCATTGATCAAAGGCATTTTCTCCCTCATATACTGAATTAAGTTAGGCCCTTCAACAAATTTTTCTCCCATCTCATCCCAATAAATATGAGATCTATACTTCCTTCCATAGAGGGCCTCATAGGGTGCTATTTTGATAGTAGAATGGTAACTATTATTGTAAGCGAACTCAATCAATGGTAGATGCTTATCCCAGTTTCCTCCAAAGTCTAAAATACACATTCTCAGCATGTCTTCTAGAGTTTGGATGGTCCTCTCAGATTGGCCATATGTTTGAGGGTGGAAAGCAATACTGAAGTCCAATCAAGTGCCTAGGGATTCTTTTAATTTCTACTAGAACCTTGAGGTGAATTGCGTCCCTCGGTCTGAGATAATCGAGATTGGGACACCATAAAGCTTTGCTATCTCATTAATGTACAATTGTGCATACTGTGAGGCTGAATAAGTGGTTTTGACTGGTAAGAAGTGGGTTGTCCTTGTTTGTGGGTCCATAATTACCTATATCGAGTTGTACCCACTCGATGTCCTTGTCAATCCCACTACAAAGTCCATAATGACTCGCTCCAATTTCCATTTGAGTATAGGCAATTGTTGGAGCAGTTCAAAGGGTCTTTGATGTTCAAATTTAACTTCATGGCAAGTTAGACACTTTGCTACAAAGTCAGCTATATCTCTTTTCATCTCATTTCACCAATAAGTGCTCTTCACATCGTGGTACATCTTCATCGCACCTGGATGTGCACTATAACTGGCGTAATGTGATTCCTTCATTATCCATTCCTTTAAGTTGTCCTTGGCAAGAACACATAGCCAAGTTCCATATTTCAGGACTCCATCCATCACGACGAATCTAGAAGCCTTTTCTACTTCGACATCCTTCTTTAGTTTTACTAAATGGGAATCCTTATCTTGGGCTTCTTTAGTTTGATTGATCAGGAGTATTTTGACCTAGAGATGTTCCAAAAGTACTCCCAAGTCTGACATTCCAAATCAAATACCCAAATCATAGAGGCATTGCATCTCCTTTACCAAGGGTCTCCGCCACACTTAGATATGGGCTAAACTTCTAAATGACTTCTTATTCAAAGCATCTGCTACCACATTCACCTTCTTTGGATGATACAGAATATCACAATTATAGTCCTTGAGCAGTTCCATCTATCTTTGCTATTTAAGGTTCATATTCCTTTAGTGAAAGATATACTTTAAACTCTTATGGTCTATGTAAATCTCGTACTTCTCCCTATACAGATAATGTCTCCATATTTTTAAGGCGAATACCACCGCTGCCATCTCAAGATCATGGGTTGGGTAATTTAGTTCATACTTCCTCAATTGTCTCGAAGCATAAGCAATCACCTTACCATTCTTCATTAGTACACATATGAGTTCTACTCGTGAAGTATCACAGTAAACTGCCAGTCCCCCTTCACCATATGGTAATGCCAAAAAAGGTGCTGAGGTGAGACACATTTTGAGCTTTTGGAAGCCCTCCTCATATTCATCTGACCATTGAAATTTCACATGTTTTTGAGTGAGCTTGGTCAAAAAAGATGTTATGCTCGAAAATCTTTTAACAAACCTTTTATAATACCCTACCAAACCTAGGAAACTCCTTATTTCCTTCACACTGGTGGGGCGAGGCCAATCTAGAATAACTTTTATCTCCCTCATATCCACTCGGAGTCCTTCCTTATCCATCACATGCCCTAGGAAACTGATGTTGTCGAGTTATAATTCACACTTAGAAAATTTGACATACAATTGGTGGTCCCTCAAAGTTTAGAGTACTAGACAAAGATGATCTTCGTGCTCTTCCCTGCTCTTCGAATACACTAGAATGTCATCTATAAACATAATGATAAACTTATCTAAAAAGGATTTGAACACTCTGTTTATTAAATTCATAAAGATAGCTGGTGCATTCATCAATCTGAAGGGTAACACTAGGAACTCATAGTGTCCATAGCTGGTTCGAAAGGCTATTTTAGACACATCCTCATTCCTAATCCTCAACTTGTGATAGCTCGATTTCAAATCTAACTTTGAGAAGTGGCTCGCTCCTTGCAGTTGGTTGAACAAATCATAAACCCAAGGAAGGGGTTACTTATTTCAAATAGTTACTTTATTAAGTTATCTATAGTCTATACACAATCTCATAGTGCCATCTTCTTCACAAATAATACTGGCACACCTTATGGCAAGCTACTGGGATGAATGAATACCTTATTGAGTAATTCTTACAGTTGATCCTTTAACTCCTTCAACTCGATAAGAGCCATTCAATAAGGAGGTATAGAGATTGGATTCGTCTTCGATAATATCTCAATATTAAATTCAATCTCCCTTTCTGGAGGTAATCTTAGTAGTTCATTAGGGAACACATTTGGATATTCATTAACAATTGGAATCTATTCCAATCTCTTCATTTCATGTTTAGTATCCCTAACGTAGGCCAAATACCTTTGGCATCCTTTTTGTATTAGTCTCTTCACCCCAATGGAAAATATCAGGTTATAGGGTACCTCACTTCTTTGTCCCTGATACTCAAACTTGTTCCCTGAAGGCAACTTAAATACAATCCTTTTACCTCGGCAATCTATAGAAGCATAGTGCTTAGATAACCAATCCATGCCGTCAAATTCTAAAATAGGCAGTTCCACCAAGTTTACTTCGAGTTCTCTATCACATAGGTTCACTACACATGAGGGAAAAACACTTTGTGTCTCTATTTCTTCCTTTAACATTGTGGACACTACCAATGGATTCTCCAATGGTTTACTTGCTATAGGTAGTTTCTTTACAAAATGAGAGGATACAAAGGAATGGGTTGCTCCCAAATCAAATAACACTTTAGCATTAATGTTTTGAATAGAGAGTGTACCTGTCACAATTGTGTTCGAGGTCTGTACCTCTTGTTGAGTCAAAGTGAATACTCTTCCTCATCCTTGTCCTATCAGAGCTTGTCTAGTAAATTGATCTGTCTCTCGACCAACCTCATTACCTTTCCCAGTGCTTCCCGTCTAGTCTGTACTCCAATGTTTCCACCTCTCTCTATCTGAAATGTGGACTGGGAAGCTTGGGGTCTATCAGCTGGTAGGGCCTTTGGGTAGTCCTTCACAAAAGTTTCATGCTTGTCCGCAATAAAATAGACACCCATTTCCTTCAAACACTAACCTTGGTACGACTTCCTATAAAAAGTTCATTGAAGAGCTAAAGTCTTTGAAGGTGCCGAACTTGCCATACCGAGGCTCATCTATGAAACAGATCAAGAAAGATTTGGCCTTGATTGGGACCTCCCTGCTTGTCCCTGAGAACTAGCTTGAGGGGCTGACTGGATAGAAATGTCCATGCTCCTCACTCAACTATTATCCCAACCTGGCTTGTGTGAACTTCCTATTTTGTCTTTCTTTTGCTATTCTCTGGCTGTCTTTATCTCAATCTCTCTATTTTCAATTATCCTTGCCTTGTCTACTATCTTGGAGAAGGATTCAAATTTATGAGCAGCCAGTACTTTGAATAGTGGGGCAATTAACCCTCTTTGAATGCGTTGAATTTTAACCGCTTCATTGGGCACTAGGGCTAAAGTGAATTAGATCAATTGGCTAAACTTCTTCTCATATTCTGACACAGCCATGTTTGGATTTTGTGTCAACCTTTCAAACTCCATCGCCCTTGCTTCCCTAACACTCTTTGGGAGGAATTTGACCACTACCATTTCCTTGAATCTCTCCCAAGTGATCTCTTCGGTAGCCCAAAGCAACTCAAACACTCTTCGTCTAAACCAATTTCTTGCATCATTATCATGAGATGTCCAGTGAATTCCATTGCCCTCTTGTCTGGTATCCTCAAAATCTATGCCTCATCCTCTATCTCTTCAAGGAAATCAGTGGGGTCCACATCACCTTTGTATTATGAAGGCTTCAGCTTCAGGAATTTCTCAAAAGAGATTTCTTCCACTTGGGGTACAATTTGTGGTTGCTGAAGAGTAATTGGAGGAGATGCAGGAGCAGGAGGAACGGGTTTCTGCCTATGTTGAGCCATAAATTCTGCTAGTATCTCATAATTCTGCTAAAGTTGTTCTAATCTTTATGCTATAGTGGCTACATCGGCTGGAAGCCCTGGTGGAGGGACCATATTCTCCCCCACCCTTCTAATGGAATTGTCATTAGGGGGAGCGTCTCTTCTAGGACGGCCTCATCCTCGTCCACGCCTACGTCAAGGTGGCATTTCACTACTGATCAAACGAAGATAAATGATTTAGACATATAACATAATGGTATGCTGATCTATATCCAAAGATGACAACAATGACGAGAAGGAATCTTATGTTCTATAGTTTTAAATAATAAAAAATAAGGTAAAGAAAGTATTAGAAGGCAAAATAAAGAAAGTAGAAAAATAATTAAATTTACAATTCAAATCAAATTAGGAGATACTTCCTCTAGTCCTTATGGGATTCTAGGGAAGTCACATCATTCCCCAATCTAAATTCTAATAAAAGTAACAAAACAAAGAAACAAAAAAAAAAACACAAAATCTAAACTATGTGAAGAAGGTGAAAGAGGAGAAAAGATTATTTTAATTGCATTTGATGCTTGAAACAAGCATGCCTACATATCCCTTTGAATGGGAATCAAAATCTACGTAGTTCACCCTTCTCTTATCCTTAATTCCTATCTATAGACAAACCTAGGCTCTGATACCACTCTGTCACACCCCAAAATCATAAGATGTGATTTTGACTCTACTAGGTAGGATACTAATACTTTGACTCTACTAGTTGAGTCACCGGTGCACATGGTATAATGGATTCTCCCCCATTAGTATAAGCGTTATGTCAAGCGTCGCTTAGGTTTGGTACAAGTTCGATAGGATCATATCAATAATTAATCAGTTGGCCCGATGGCCTCGTCTTTAATAAAATCATGGTTTCTTTAGCCAAAGAGGCCTTTCATAAATAGTAGGATTTTCTTTATAACCAACATTGGTTACAAAGCTGATCTCAATATCAAAAATAACAATAATATGTTCTTAAGAAAGGTAGAAGCAATAAAGAGTCAATATAACCAATTCATAACAGGTTAACATACATCACACATTTTATAATCAAGAAGAACCTTACTTAACTCTAATCTTTCTACGACGTAAAACTTAGTAAATCTGGGCTCAATCAGCTTACAGATTAACTCTAGATCAAACTAACTCTTCGATGAACAGATCGCTTAGGACTCAAGATTTTCTCTAGAAAGGTTACAGCTCTCAGAGAAAGCAATTGGAGTTAGACTTAGAGAGGAAAGAAGAAAAGAGAAGAAAAGACATTATAAATCTTTATACCTTGCGTGTGTCAGTACCTTGAGTGCTTTTCATGAAAATAAAGCGAATAAAATATTTAACAAAATTCTTAGAGGTTGACACACTACTCAAAGTTAATCATTAACCTTGTTTCGTGAAGGACATGCATTTAAAGTATGAAGTTCCTTAGGATTGACATTATATTTATATGTAATCATTTACCTCTACCATGAGGACGATATGTATCAAAAGTAACGTGTAATCGTAGACTTACACTTGTCCGTTTACTTATCCTCTGAATCATTTAGCTCACTTCGTATCTTTATATAAGCATCCATCTGCTTCGATATTAAGCTTTTCACCTCGTCCTTCCTGATCCGAGTTCGTCTTCATCATCGAGTTTGCCCCTCAGTAGGTAGATCCTTTTAATTAGACTTTTAACTTAATACTTCTTACTAGATGCTTGAGATATTGACATTATCCATATATATATATATATAATAAAATTTGTGAATCTTCAGTATTACAAACATCAAGAACTCAGGGTATTACATGAAGGCAACTTAATGCCTTAATAAAGATGCGAGCTGTTTGATTGCCACATCGTGGTGTGGTCTTATGGTGTCCAATAGCTTTAGGTCTTTGTATATATATATATATAATAAAATTTGTAAATCTTCAGTATTACAAACATCAAGGACTCAGGGTATTACATGAAGGCAACTTAATGCCTTAATAAAGATGCGAGCTGTATGATTGCCACATCGTGGTGTGGTCTTATGGTTTCCAATAACTTTAGGTCTTTGACGCCACGGTACGTAGACTTACAGATTTCAGGTTAGCTTCAAGTCTTCAAATCTTTTAGACGGCTTCAAATCTTCAGATCTTCCAAACAACTTTAGATTTTTATTCCTTTGATGTCTTCTTAAGAAAGGTCTTTGTTGATCTACCTCGTTGATAGAGGAGTTAAACAATCTACCTCACTGATATAAGGCTTTTAGAAATCCTGCCTCATCAATAGAGGACTTTTAGAAATTTGCCTCATATGGAGGACTTTAGAAATCTTGCCTTATCAGTAGGTCTTCGTATAATGTGCCTCGTCAAATAAGGACTTAAAAATCTACCTTGTCTGGAGGTCTTTGTCTGATTTACCTTGTCAATAGAGAACTTAGAAATCCACCTTGTCTGGAGGTCTTTGTTTGATTTGCGTCGTTAATAGAGGATTTAGAAATCCACATCGTTTGGAGGTCTTCATCTGATCTGCCTCATCAATAGAGGACTTAGAAATCCACCTCGTCTAGAGGTCTTCGTCTGATCTATCTCGTCAATCGAGGATTTTAAATAATTTACCTCGCTGGTAGAGAACTTAAAAAATCTGCCTCGTCAATAGAGGTCTTTATAAATCAGCCTCATTGATAGAGGGCATAGAGAAACCTATTTCATGTAAAATATTTAGATAATAATAATGTGCCTCGCTTAGACGTCTTTATGAAATTTGCCTCATCAACAAAGGACTTTTAAAATTTGCCTCAAATAGAGGTCTTTAGTACCTTGTGGTCTTTCGCTTAGCCGAACTAGGTCTTTGGTGCCTTGCGGACTTTCGCCTAACCAAACTAGGTTTTTCTCCCACGTCAGAGATTTTACTTCGCTGACTTTCGCCTAGAGTTCACTAGGTCTTTGGTACCTCGTGGACTTTTGCCTAAACTTAGTAGGAATTTCTCCCTCTTGCAGGGAGTTGCCTTGTTGTCTTTTAAGCTAGTCTTAGTAGGTCTTTTGCTCTCTTAAGGGGCGTTTCCTCGTAGACTTTTGCCTAGTCTTAGTAGGTCTTTTTTGCCTTTTGGACTTTCACCTAACCTTACTAGGTATTTTTTGTTTTTGCATCTTATTTTAGCAAATGATAGTGCAAAATTAAATTTAAAGCATGAGAAGTATAGAGAACTTATTTGGAGTGGCAGGGACAGCCTCAAATCACTTGGGATATTTCCAGATCTATAAAAATGTGTACGAATTGAAGCAACTATTTTTACAGCCTAGTTGACTATTTTTTCTCGCTTGAAGATTGGAGTAAAAGAGCTTTGGATCATTAATGCATGTTGAGATAGTTGAACTTTCTTAACTTGAGATAATGCACGGAACATGGAAAGGCTAATGAGTGAATTTCGCAGACGGATCTGATATTTTTTTATTGAAAAAGAGAGAGAGAGACAACTTTTTATGTCTTTTGCCATAGACGGCGCCATTTTGATGTGGCCAAAGACTGCCTCGTCCTTGTGATGCAGGGCCTGTTCTAGAGATGGAGAGCCATGTTGATGAAGGATCCCATAGATGGTGAGCCCATGGCCAAAAATACTTCAGATGGGATATATAGAGAGCTCATTGTGTGAGGGTGGTGATTTAGAGCTTGTAGACAAAGAGATAATGAATCAGAAGTCCCTGGGAGGAAACTTCCGATGCCTAAGTCAGTAGGCTTAAAGGTGAAAGACCCCTAAGAGAGAGAACGAATATCTTTCTGGTTGTTTGAGAGTGATTAGTGAAAGGTCACTTATAGAGAGTTTCTCCCTTTTCTCCACAGAGAGAGAGAATCAGGGTACCCCCTGCATTAGTGGGTGAGTTCTCCTTTTATAATGGCTTCAGTAGGCCAGTGAGCAGGTGGATTGGTCCATAGGTGACTGTATCCTTGTGGCAGAAAGGAGAGGTAGAGTCTAAATTGATAGAACAAGCCACCTTTCTTGTGTCAATCTACTGACACTATGCATGTATTTAGCAGCTCTGTGCACCGTCATGGGCATGCTTATCCCTGACATGTTTTGCATGATGAGACAACTCTTGCTTTAGTATACTCAATGACCTTCATATGAGTCAACTCAATGAGCTTCGAGGATGAGGACAAGCTTCTATTGACGAGGACGAAGACGAGTCCCCGAGGGCAAGCTAGTGCTTCGCCAGACGAGTCTCAAGCTTCGAGTGGGTTGATTTATCAACTGGGGTCATATTACCAGCTCATAAGCGACAATCTTCTGATGGGCTTTGCTCTTGTTGGGCCCTATTGAGACTTAGATGATTTTAGGCCACATCAGATTTGATTCACGCATAGGATAGTGAGAATAAGGAAGGGAAAGTGAAGATTTGAAACCTTATTGATTATATGCCATATATTATATCAGTGATGCCTTAATCGGCTTGGCTAAAGCTGAGGCTTCTTAGGTTCGATTATCACTGTTGCGTGTGTGGATTTATTTATGCTTATATTGGGTTTATAATATTTTATGTAATTAATTGTCAATTTGACATTTGTACTTAATATTTGTATTATATATGATATTTTTCGGACAATATATATATATATATATATATATATTAACAATCTTTTAAAATGAGGGCAAAAATTAAAAATTAAAATGCTCATAAATATCAATTTTCAAGATTTTTTTTAAAATTTTAGAAAATGAAATGCATGAAAGGGAGGCAGGCAGGTTAACTCATACTCTCAACGGGACCTCACTGCACTTATATTTCAAAATACATTTGTGGATGAGATCATAGAACAGATCGTAAATATTTCATCAGCCCTAAATTAGGATAATTGAATCGTTTATCACTTAATCAACATTTTGTCCCTGCAAAAATAACTTTTCCAAGTTTATAATTAGGTAAAATGCATTTTTGGACTCTCAACTTTTACATATTTTTTTATTGAATTTTTAAAGATTTATTTGTCCATATCAAACTCTCAAATTTTTATTTTTTTTACATATTAAAGGATTTTTTGACGGTTGTTAACAAGATTCAATTAAACCCCGTGATGCCTCTCAAAATACTTATCAAAACACATCATTGGGTCTCTGAGTTTTCACAAATTTATCTTTTAAACCCCCTAAAAATTTATTTGTCCATATTAAATCCTTAAACTTTTATTTTTTTTCACATATTATAGGACTTTTTGATGGTTGATAGTGACGTTGAGTTAAACGCTTGTGATGTCTCTCATAATGCTTATCAAAATGCATCCTTGTGTTCTTGAATTTTCACAAATTTATCTATTGAGTCCATAAAATTTAATTATCCATGTCGCATCTTCAAATTTTTATTTTTCTACGTATTAAAAGATTTTTTTTTGAATGTTGTTAGTTAAATTAAACTAAACGCGTGTTAAAATCGCGTGCTACTTCTCCGAATAGCCAATAACTAAAATTAACATAAAAAAAATTATAATATATAGGTGTGTGGTGACGTTTATGGAATGGGAGATGATTGAAAGCTGCTATAATAATTAAATAAGATATTATTGGTGCTCCTATATATGATGAGACATCCTCAAAATGTTGAAAATCAGGAAAACAATGAAATGATAATGTTTCCATATAAAAAAATCAAAGTTATGATAGATCAGCTGGGACCTATAATTTAAAATCTTTATAGACCAGAAATGATACCTTGCCAGTCATTCCACTATTTTGCTTTCACAATTTTCACGTGAGAAATTTCCATGGATTCATAAAAGATTTTTTTTTTTTAAAATAATTAAAAGCATGCTGCCACTCCATGTGTCAATAAATCTCAACCCCAAAAATGTTTTTTTCAATACGTGCTTATTAAAAAAAAAAAAAATCATCATTCCTTATTCATTATCGCTCGACTTTGAGCTGCCTTTTTGTTTTCGCTGACAGACTTAATTTCATCTTACTCGTTCTGTCGAGGTGCGATGGTCCTAGGACATGAATAAATTTAAGACCACCGAACACTCGTAGAATCCTTTTATACTCTGAATCCATTCATGTCGAACCATATACAATCATGCCAAAGAGTAGGCGAATCACATAGTGGACCAACTTATAATCATTAACAAACTGAAGATAAGAAAAATTTAAAATTTTCCATTTATTCATTTCAATCACTTTGTTACATTAATTCTTTTACAATCTACACAGTTTTCTAAGAAAGAACAATAGTAGCTATAACTTTTAGAAACTTTACAATTTAAAATTTTAAACACCTAATCATAAATAGTTAGAGCCTTTATTGATGAGGATAAGCAAAGAGTTATGCCATTTGATTAAAAGTTGTTTACTAGCATGCCAAAACCCATTTTGGTTGGTTTCTAAACATACAAACATGTCACCCTAATTGATTAACCTAATACATGCATTCTTTCTAACCAATTATGAATTAATTCGGTTACAACGGTTCAAGCAAACAACAACAAATGAATGAACATAAATTAAAGGACCTAAACATGCTTTCTAATCACACAAGCAACCTAATCATGCATTATTTCTAATTAATCTGATTTTAATTAATAACCTAATATTCATGTATTCTAAGGTGAAAATTCATTTTAATTCCAATTACATATAAAAACAATAGCTTAAATTTACCAAGTTGTTTAATGATCACAGAAACCTAGTCTAAAACAATAAAACAGGGTTAAAGGGATGGGAATCCTTCGAAAGGTGAAGGATATTTAAATTACAACCCTTTTAAAATCAAAATAAATTAAAAATAAAATCCTTAAACTAACTCAAGCCTTTTTGGACAGAGAAAAAGGTCCATGGAACCCACTGGAAAAGGTAAATTATAGAAAGAAGATCAAATGGGGCTGAATCCAGGTAGGGGGCGCATGGAGGGCCATGCGTCCCTAGGAATCTAATGACAGGTGTGCGCCTGAGCATGCGTCTATAACCTAGGTCTGGCGTCTGTAAGGCTTGTCTTCCAATTCTCCTTCTAATTTTCATCCTTTTTTTTAAGTTTCCTTTGTATAGGCACTTCCAAAATGACTCCAGATGCAAGAAAAACACAAAAACACAACTCCAAAACAACAAGTTAAGATCAAATCAAGCCATTATGATAAAAAGTAAGAAATACAAGCAAAGCACAATTTAATGAACTCACTTTGATTAATACATATTCAAAACATCAAGATCATAAAAAGGACTAACATATATCAAAATAAACGTAAATAACTAAAATTACATATATGAAAACAACAAGAATATGCAATCATTCGAACCGAATCAAGATTAAAATTATGAACATACATATATATACTTATATAATCGACTAAAATCGGGTAGAAATGATTGAGAACTTGTCTCAATCCATTTCAAATCCCTTTTAACAACTCATAAACACTTCAAACATATGAATCAAAACAAACAATATAATCAAAATAAAGAAATTAACATAAATCATATTATCAACTAAGAATATGTAAAATATACATATAAACTAAATTAATAACATAATTTGAATGAGAAACAGAAGAGAATTGATTGAAAACTTGTTTCAATCATTCCCTCTTCATCTCTAACAACAATACCAAACATATAAACCATTAAACATGGCATAAATACATAATCTAAGCATAAAATAAAAAGAAAAACATAAATGATGAACATAAGACATTAAATTAGAAAACAAATCAAATGAAAATTTGTTTCAATCAATTTCTTTTCACTAGAAATAATAATAATATAAATAAACATCATATATGGATGCCAAACAACAATTTAAAACATAAGAACAAATGATTAAATGCATGGTTATGAATAATATATGAAAAATAACTAAATAAATCAAAGATAAAGAATCCCCCACTACAAGCCTATCCCTTGGCTAAATCAAATCCATTTAAGGATTTGAGAAATGGGAATAAGAGGCTTTTGGGAGGATTAAACTCTCAGGTTTACATCCTTTGCATACCTTAGTTCCTTGAAGGTAGAGTTCACAAGCCTTTTCTTTTGACTTTTGGGTGATTTGATTAGTTTGAGATGTTAGGAGTTGGGGTTCTTTGTTCTTGCACGAAATTAGGATTTTTGGAGGTAGGGAGTGATCAACCAACCATCCTTGCATCATAAAATAATTATATTTTATATGACTTTTGGCTCAAAGGTTTTCTTTTTGAAAAAATGATTTTTTGGCTTACATTTTGGGTTGATTGCTCAATCAAATCTAAAAATTAGTGTTTTTTATCTCTCCTAACATCATAAAATAATTTAGGGGAAGTTAGGGCTGGAGAAAAACATAATGGGCTGAAGAAAAATGGATTGAGGGCCCAAAATAGAAGAACCCAACAAGCTATAGGT
Source organism: Vernicia montana (assembly GCA_949750685.1). NCBI lineage: Eukaryota > Viridiplantae > Streptophyta > Magnoliopsida > Malpighiales > Euphorbiaceae > Vernicia > Vernicia montana. The sequence continues at coordinate 1,188 of CATKHJ010420563.1, read as the reverse complement.
GTGTGGATGAATGCGCGCCTGTTGCGTGAAGGGATAGGGACGCATGCTAGGGCAAACACCTCTAGCTAGGTGCGCACGTGCCCTTAGCATGGGCGCACACACCTGTAATCAGGTGCGCGGTCTGGCCCACTATCCTTGTTGGCTTCCAAGGTTTGAAAACTAAGAAATTTTATCCCGGGGACCAAAACATAATTTTTTAAAAATCATTTTGACCCTTCAAAAATAACATTTAAGTACGGAAGAATGAGAATTCCTTTCACTTTGGCGGGTTTTATGCTAAAAACTCTGAAAAGGATAAAAACTCAAAAGATCGATCTTGTGAACTACCACTTTCAAAAGAACGAATCTGTTCATCATCATCGGGTTCTAGGATTGAAAATTTAGTGTTCACATTGAGGCTCCATTATTTGTTGTATATCGAGGCCATTTGGGCCAAAGAACTATGTCTTTGTTATTAATGAGGCTGCTTGGGTCGAAGACCTATTTTCTATAACTATGATTTCCTTGAAGCCATTTAGGCTAATCTATTGATGTTTATGATATGATTTCATTGAACCATGACCAAGCCTAAGACTATGATTAACAAAACTCCTTTCTAATGAGAGAAAAGTCATTAGACCTTGTGCACTTAATGATGCCTTACCTAGGGAGGGCAGTACCCTAGGTGTGTATTTGAGAAATGCATGTTAAATAAAACCTTACCTAGAGAATGCAGAACTCTAGGCACGTATTCACGGAATGCACGTTAAATATGATATGTTATTACCGTATGCACGGTGGTCCAATCCCACCCATGAGATGATTGATGAAAGAGTAATTGATGGATATGATGTTATGTTATGTTATTGCTGCTAAATATCTGCAAGTGCACAGGTCATGAATAAGTAATATAGTGATTGAGTAGAATGTCGATCCCACGGGGAAGAAGTTGACAATTACCAAAATTATGAATTACCTTATTATTTAGAAAATTGATTTAGTTGAGACAAAAAAGAAAATAAAAACAAATATTAAAAGATAAATTTAATATATGAAAAAGACCAAGGATTTAGATTTCATCAATTGATTACCTATGATTTTTCTATATTCTCTAGATTGGTTAAATTTCATTGGAATTAATGATTAGATTTTCCTAAATTATATGATGTTCTCTCTCAAGACACAACACAAGTATTTATGTTAACCTTA
>CATKHJ010420556.1:0-16037 GCA_949750685.1 Vernicia montana | reverse complement strand
AGAAAATGTACACTTCAATGATAGGGTGTTTATTTGGTAGTGTAGAGGTAAAAATTAAACATTCTAACTTCAAATTAAATTGAAACAATAATAATATGCTTGTCAGTGAGATTGCATGATGCAGAAGACAAATTCCAAGTTGAACAACCTTTTTTTATGATTAAAAAATTCATAATAATATATAATATGAAAAAAATCAGCAATACAGTATATAATTTAAATTCACACATCCATAGCACACTTAGATTAGCCTAGTAGTAAGTATATCTATTTATGGACCGGATTTAAATTTAGAAAATATCAAAAATTTCAAAGGTCTGTCTCATACAATCTATAATTTTCTTTATATATCAAGACCTACGGCTCATTTATGAATAACTATAGTGGTAAGTACATATATGAATTGGGCAATAGAACGTGATGTTTTTGTCACTTACTACCATATATGGCTTTCATGAAATATAATTAATACATGCATATGCACATAGTCTTTCTGTAACCACTCACTGATAGTCCATCTGTAACCACTCACTGACCTATCTTCTCCTACACTTAGCAACAGAAAAAAGAAAAAATGTTGAAGCCATGGCTTCATCATCACCAAACACACTCTACAACAACAAGGCCTCAATTCTTATTACCAAAACCATTCATCAAAGGAAATCATGAGCATGATAAAGTTTGTTTCCTTGTCAAATCTTTGAAAAGATCTCCCTTTATTAGTAAAGCAAGGCAGTACAATAACTATAATATTAGAGCTGTTAGTTCAGAAGCTGCTGCTGCTGATACCACAAACAATACCATTGATCAAGTTCCACAGAAGACTATTAAAGTAAAAGGTATTGTGACTGTGAAACAAACTATTGGCGGGTTACTCACAAGCATTGGAATAGAGAGAGGACTCGATGATATTCAAGACCTACTTGGCAAAACACTCCTTTTAGAGCTTGTTAGTTCCCATCTTGATCCCAGTAAGTATATTTCTTGTCTTTATTTTTATGTATGTATTTCTTGATGAATGTTTATTAAATTCTTTTAAAAGCATGAAAAGTTTGTTAATTAAAGGAGCATTTGGTATTACTGTGATTTTTTATTTTTTCAAATTTTAAAAAATAAGTATTAAAAAATATTTTTAAAAAATTATTATTTTTTATTTCTTTCACATTTATTCATAAATATTTTGAAAATAAAAAATAGAAAATTAAAAATGGCAAATTATGATTTTTAAAATCTTATTTATATTTTTTAAAACAAAAAACAAAAAATAAAAAATGATACCGAACGGACTATGAAGTTATTAGCTTTTGAAAGTTTTTCTTTTCTTAATAGGATCTAAAAATGATTATTTTAACTCAAACAATTAAAGAATGAATCTAATAACACGTTGATGTTGATGGGATTACCAAATATTTTTAATATTGTTATTAAATTTTTTTAAGGTTTTAAGGTTATTTTATATATATGATGGTATTACTGTTAATTTTTATTAATATCAAGTTTTATTATATAATTAGTCGTGTGTCCGCATATTATGCGGATGTTGATTTAATTATTTTTTTAGTGATTTGTATTGAAAAAATAATTTAAGAATTTTTTTTTTATGAAATCTTGATAATCCATAAAATGTTAGAGATATCAATCAAGTTAGCAAGAAAAATTTGCTACTTTTACAAATAAATATATATACTTAAAATAGGATAAATATTTATTTTTTTTTTTTTTCTATCTCAACTAAAAAAAACTACTCAAGGCAATTTAAAAAAAAAAAAAAAAAAAAAAAAAAAAACTTAAGGCAAAATTCATTCAAGGAACCACATAATAATATAACAGTAACAAACATGTATGGTTTATGCAAATTTTGATTTATTCACACATTTAGAATTAGCAATAAAATTTTGGACCTTCCTGACCAAGGCAATTAAGTATAGATAATATTTCAAATTTAGGTTCCATAAAGAAAACAAAATTGTCACTCTCGATCCGTAACATAATCTTTAGCTTAAAGATACTATGGAACAAAACCTACAAGTATTCCTTCAACGATAAGGCTTAAGCAAATGTTCCAATAAAACAGATCCATAGGGAGAAACGTTTTCTAAAGAACTAAATAAACTTGTATACAGCCAAAAAGCAAAGCACAAACATTGAACATTCATGAATCTGCAATGGTAACTTCTACCTCGACACCAGGTTCCATTGTAATGGAAGTGATTTGTTTGACCACCTCAGGGAAACTTAACAGGTCAATAACACGCTTGTCCCATGTGTTGGTTCCTTCACATTTAATATCAAACTTATCCTCTCATTGAAATTCAAACTTCTTTTCATTCACATAAACAGGCAATGGAATCTTTTTATATTTTTCCATTGTCAATTCAAAACCATATACAGCATTACTGGAAATCTAATAGAGAGAACCATTTCTAAATTTACTAGGATCAAACTTATTGCTGCCATAGGGAAAATGAAAATCCTAAATCTTTTTCATTAACCTACCCTTAATTAGAGGTATAAAAAAGGGTCATGACATGTTAATCCGATTCGCCAAACACGAAAAATTTTCGTGTTATAATTGAGGTGTAGCAGGTCCGTGTCGATAAAACGGTTGATCCGTTTATGACACTATTTAAACGAGTCGTGTAACGGGTTGACACGCTAACTCGTTACAACCCGTTTAATTTTACGTGTCGTGTTGGGTAGTATCAATCCGATTCAACTCATTTATAACCTGTATATTTTTTGGTAATATTAAAGATTAAAATAATCATTTATATTGCATTGGAAGAGACAAATAAAATTAATAAAAAAATAAAATTAAAAAAAATCAAAAATAAATAAAATCTTATTTAAGTTTATTTGATAGTATTTGCTTGAATGTTTGAAAAATATATGAAATATAAAATTTTTAATGAATTTATAATTTTAATCATGATTTGATGTATGAATAATATTACAGTTAATTTCTGTAATAAATATATAATATTTTTCAAGTTATAAATATTATACAGATTAAATGGATTGTGTCGGATTCATGACTCATATATGACCTAATAAAATAAATGGATTATATATATCGTATTCGTGTAACCCGTTTAATTTTCATGTCGTATTAGGGTGATACGATTAATAAATGGGTTGTTTTCGTGTTGACTCTAATTGTATCACTTGAATATATTAATCCGACACAAATTCGACCCATCAATACGTTTTGACACCGTACTCTTAACCGAATAAACCTCAACTTCGGTCTGTGAGCGAGAATCAACACATATAAACTTGTACTGATCACGGTACTTATCATAGGAAGGTAAGCCAATTTCTTGTACTCTTAAATTGGGAAAATTAACCCATCACATGTATATATCAAATGACTCAAAAAAGTATCGCCAAACAAATTAACCCATCACAGCAACCTATAACTTTAAAAAAATTTTATTGGGCGACCCTCTAATGGCAAACACAGTGACGCCCCTAAAATATGAGAGGAGTGAGAGCTTTAGGGCCTCTAGTCGGAGTTTGAAGTTCGCGATTATATATATATATATATATTGAAAAAATTAAAATAAAAAAATATTTTTAATTTAAAAATAATTGGTGACGTGACTTCTCCAAAACTCAATTTTAAAATTATTCTTAATTTTTGAGGCATTATAATTAAGCGGTGAAATTAGTCTAAATAAAAATAAAAAATATATTTTATTATTAATTTCATTGATCAGGCTACAAACTAACTGTTAGTATGAAAACACTCAATTAGATTTAACAATGGTGGCACCACCTACCTTGTCATTGTCAAAACTCTCATGTGTTCTCCAAGATTTCAGTAATCAGCTCCTCAACAACCTCCACCAATCAAGACTCCATTAGTTCTCTTTGTAATTCTATAAATATCAATGTATTTCTCTTTGTAATTACACCATTCATTAATATAAATCATCTGTTTATCATGTAATCTAATATGGTATCAGAGCCTTAGAGCTCATTTAAGCTCATAAACTTTAGAAACTCAGAAAATCCATTTTTGCCCAGTTTTTTTTGCTCTGTTTTTTGGCTCCCAAGCTTCTGTCCCGTTTCACCTCCACATACACACGCTAGAAAATTTTTCTAACCATACCATCTGATAGTATTAGAAATTCTAAGAATTTTGACACAAAATTCGCCGAAAATGGAGCACGCACGCCCCCACACGTGCCGACAGAATATCTGAGAGTGAACTTCACTCTCTTCACGCGTTACACGCGCGGCTGGAGGAAGAAGACGACCCACGTGTCGCCACGTCATCCAGACAACGAATTAGCTTCAGCCACGTCAGCAATCAATGCCACGCCAGCCAAGATACCCAGTCATCCACCCAGAAGTCGCCACGTGTCACACGTGGGACCCATTGTCAGAATTACTAAATGGTCCGGCCAATCATCATCCGCCACGTGTCAACCACGTGGCCCAGCAATTTGCTGCCACGTGTCCAACGCGGGGCTGGCCTTTGCCACTCAGCTTGCCACGTCACCGATCCAAAGTTCGAATCCGACCCTGATCTGCGCCCATGCCCGATCCAACCCGCGGTCCATCAGATCCGACCTGCCCTCCAATTTGGTTTTATGTCTGACCGAACCGGTCCAGTTTGCTTTTTTCAACCAGTTCAATGATTTTTATACCGAATTTCAGCAAATTCAGATCGGTTCCCAAGGTTTTCAGACCTTTTGAGTTCAATTTTGCATTCCTTTTTGCAAAATTCAGTTTTTAAATTAATTTTCTTAATTTTCTCTATTTTTCCAACAGCCAGTTCAACCCACTTTTGACCGGTTCTAAATGAACATTTACTGGTTCCAAGGTTTTAAGGCATTTTGAAATCAATTTTGCAGTTTGTTTTGCAAAATTCTGTCTCTATCTATATTTTTCGTATTTTTCTCAATTTTCTGTGTTTTTTTGACCGGTCGGTTCAACTCCTTTCCGATAGGTTCTGAATGAACCATTCCTGATTCCTAAAATTTTTAGACCTTTGAATTTATTCTCGGTCTTTGTTTTGTCACTTAGTGACTCAATTTTCTATTTTGGGCATTTTTTTAATCCATTTTGCCCTTCTGAATCAATTTTTGATATCTGATTTACCAGTTTCAAAATTTATCTCATCATTTGGGTCGTCTTAATTAATTTTTTGGCCTTCAAAAGCCATAAATGGCTTTTGTTTTATCTATTTCAGACTTTGTCTCATTCTGAATCCAGATTTGGTATCAATTTTACCAGAATCTGACTCTGTCTCCTGTTTTAACGTGTTCCACCACATATCCAATATGTGCTCTGCCATTAAGATGGCTACTCCTGTTACCATGTGTTCCGCCACGTGTTCAACTCCGATATCTATTACCAGATTCCGACTCTGGTTATCTTTGAATTTATTTTTCAGTTCTACTACTGTAATCAATTTATGTTTTATTTCATGTTTTTTAGTCTATTTTCACTAGTTATTTACTATGTATTCTATTCTCTATTTCAATCCGCTTACCACATCTACTGAGCAATTTCAAGTTGGCATTTACGATAACACCTTGAGTTTGAGGGAGGGTGTTAGTGTGAAAACACTCAATTAGATTCAACAATGGTGGCACCACCTACCTTGCCATTATCAAAGCTCCCATGTGCTCTCCAAGATTTCAGTAACCAACTCCTCAACAACCTCCACCAATCAAGGCTCCATTAGTTCTCTTTGTAATTTTATAAATACCAATGTATTTCTCTTTGTAATTACACCATTCATTAATATAAATCATCTGTTCATCATGTAATCTAACACTAACAAAAGCTTATTACCCTTAAAAAAAAAAAAAGCTTATTATGATATTTCCTTGTATTATATTTTTTTGTGTGAAGTTACGGAGCTAGAGAAGGAAACAATTCAAGGGTTTGCACACCGAACAAAGCAAGAGAATGGAGATATAAAATATGAAGCAGAATTTGAGGTTCCAGAGGATTTTGGAGATGTTGGTGCCGTTCTTGTGGAAAATGAACACCACAATGAGATGTTCATAAAAGATATAGTGCTTGATGGCTTCCCCCATGGCCCTGTTAATTTCACTTGTGCTTCTTGGGTTCACTCTAAGTATCATAATGACCAGAAAAGAGTCTTCTTCACCCGTAAGGTTTGTCTCTCTGCATCTGTTTAATTCATTTTTGGACTTATAATTAACTTTACATAAATGAAAAAATAACACGGGAATGTAAAAAAGGATTTTTTTTAGAAAAAAAAAAAAGACATAATTATCACAATTTTTTAAATTAATAATGTGAAATTGGTTTTGGGTTTACACTTTACACATATATTACTACACACTGAGAATAGCTAATTATTTTCCATTTCTATGATACTTGGCACTAGAGTAAAAAATTTAGATTTTAGTCCTTTTCCTTTCATTTTATGAGATATAATTATATTTCGGGAAAATAATGTAAAGTTGCAGTAATGGTGCCACTGCCAATCTTCAAATCCTATGAAAGATTTAAAGCAATAGTGATGTTATTTGACATTTATGATCCTTTTGTTTTTGCCCAAACATTTATGGTCCTTTGCTTGCAAATAATTTTATAAATGTGTCCAAAACGAATATATTATTTTAGATGAGGACAAAAAAAAAAAAAAAAAAAAAAAACAGTATATTTTGACTTTGTCAAAAAAATCTTGTTGTACCTTATATTTTCAATATGTACTATTTAACTAGTGCACATTAACCACAAAAATACAGAGTCAGCAACCCGTGAAACAATCGTGTCTATAAGCGAGTAGCTTCCCTTGTAAACATGGAAAATTATTAAAATTCTTTCCTCCTCCTCCTCATCCTCATCCTCATCCTCCTTCCTTTAACAAATCTCATGGACGATCCCATATCTCATGGGCTTCAAGTTTTAATTTTCATAATTAACTTTAATAAGTTTTAATTTTTATAACAAATCACATTCACCAAGCTATTCAGCAGGCTTTGTACAATATCGACATTGCGCTCTGGAGCGGTACTAATCATGTGCTAAAAAAAAATTTACCTATATATATATTTTTTATATATGTGTGTATGATATAGATCCCTCAAAATTTAAATCAGCCCTCCCTCTCTCAATTATTAAATAAAATTTAGAATTTATAATTTTTATATACACATTAAAAAAATATTGAGTATTCAATTGGAGTTTTTAAAAAATATATTTATGCATTATATATGCATAATTAATATATTAATAATTAATAAAAATTAAATATAACATAATACTAATTTACGTGATTATAAATTTAATTTTAATTTTTTATTACCCCCACTAGATTTTCTAGTTTTACCCCTAATCGCGCTCAATAATTTCCCTGCTGGTACTTGACTAATTTTCACTTTTCTTTCTTGTGTTGGTGATCTATTTGTTGGGTTTTTGGGTTTTGATGTTTTCTTGTGGTTTTGAGGTAGAAAGATTGGATCTTGACTTCTGGGTCTCTAAACTAGAAACTGGATCAATTTTTATTTTTTTTCCAATTTTGTTGTGGCGTATGCAATTGGTTCTTGTGTAGAGAGAGAAACAAAGAAATAGATGATTTCAAGCAATTCTTAATTTCTATCTCATAGTCTGTTCATGTATACATTTATTTGATGAAAATGAAAGTATCTGTGAAGTTGAGATCGAGACATTGTCTTTGTTCAGGAATGAAAATAAAATTGTTTTTTGGTCAAATTTGATTTCTTATACTTTTAAAGGCTTTATTGAGGATTGAAAATGGCCATTTTAAACCTCAATATCTTGTAAAAGAAATACTAAGAAATTGGTTTTTGTCAAATTAATTCGGTCGAAACATGGATAATATATGAACAGATTGTTGAGGTTGCATGTGGGTTTAGGTATCTCTCTCTCTCTCTCTCTCTGAAAGGGTGAAGAGAATTAAAATTAATAAATTAATAGCCACGTGGTCATAGTGCCATGTCATCTCACATGTATTTTACGTATAAAATGGATATTGGTGAAGAGTTTAGGGAGCTATTTGAATTATTTTTAGGGGTTAAAAATATTTATATAATTTTATTTATTTAATTGATTGATTTTTATTATTTTTTATAAATTATATTTTTAAATTTAATTTTGAAAAAAAATTAATTTACTTATTTTTTAAAAAAAATATGATGTAGTTCTACGGTGGGCGTTGCTTTGCCCTATTCTAGCGATTTTTTTTAAAATTTTTTTTTCCATTTGTAGAAAAAAAATTAACTAATTAATTAATAGAGAAAAGTTAATTTTAACTACACTATAAATATAAATATATAATATCGTTACTTCAATAAGAGATTAATATTTTTAAAAATTATGCACAAATATAATCCTCAATAATATATAAATTGAAATTGAAATTTCACTCATAAGTTATTTAGTTGTAACTATTTATTTCATCTGAGTATAATTTTAAGTTTTAAATTTTTTCACCTAAATATTAAAAAATAAGCTGAGATTTTAATTTAATTTATTTTTAAATTGAAAAATATATAATTATCAAATTAAATTTATCAATACTAAAATTAATTATCATTTTTTTATATACTTAATAGATATTGAGAAATTATTCATCTGTAAAATCATATTATAATTTTGATATTTTTCATATAAAAATATGATTTTTTTTTTGTTACAATAAAAGTAAAGATGATATAGATTATTTATAAGAATGGAAGTTGATTTGTTTTATAAAAAGACTTTTATGTTTATAGTTATTTATAGCTTTTTTTTTTTATTTAATTTAATTTTATAATAGCTTTTATGAACAATTAAGTAATAAAATAAAATTTTATGCTAAAAAAAAAAAGTAAAATAAGACTTTCAGTTTCTTTCTCTCTCTCTTAAAAAAAAAAAAAAAACAAGGATAGATTAACGGTCCTAACTGCCATCGTCGAGGATTAGAAATTGCCTGTGAAAAACAATTTCCACAACCACAAAGGTAAACCCTAATTCAGAATTCGTGTGATTTGGCTCCATAATTGCTCGTAATCGATAGTCATAATTTAGGGTTTATCATTATTATTGTCATAATTTGTGTTGGATTTAACTAATCATTGGTTGGTTGTTTGTTTGTGGCTTTTCTGGCGTAGTGTTACTTGCCATCACAGACACCGATTGGAATTAAGAGGCTGCGACAGAAAGAGCTTGTACTTTTGCGAGGAAATGGGCAAGGAGAGCGAAAGATTGGCGATAGAATATACGATTATGATGTGTATAACGATCTTGGAGACCCTGATACTGACCCAGGCATGGCAAGACCAGTTCTTGGTGGCAAACAACGTCCCTATCCTAGACGATGTCGTACTGGGCGGCCACGATGTGAAGCAGGTAAAGAAAAATTAAAATTAAAATGGAGAGTTTAATTTCAATAATAATTAAATTAATCTTCGATTAAAGAATTGAAATTTTTGCAGATCCATTTTCAGAGAAAAGGAAAAGGGATTTCTATGTTCCTAGAGATGAAGCATTCTCAGAAGTAAAGCAACTAACATTCTCAGCCAAGACCGTGTACTCGTTGTTTCATGCATTGGTGCCATCATTAGGAAATGTTATAGTTGATTCTGAACTTGGATTTCCATATTTTAAGGCCATAGACTCTCTGTTCAATGAAGGGATTCCTATGCCTCCTCTTTCAAAACTGGGTTTCTGGCAAACAGTGATGCCCAGGCTTTTCAAGGCTATCACTGATGGAAAAGATGTGTTGCGCTTTGAGACCCCACAAACATCAGAGAGTAAGAGAATTTACTGCTTATTTTTAAGGCTTCAAATTGGAAATTTCCATGTCTTGATATCTTCGCTCATGAATGAATTTTTCATTTTTAGGAGACAAATTCTTTTGGCTAAGTGACGAGGAATTTGCTCGGCAGACTATTGCTGGGCTCAATCCATACAGCATACAATTAGTCCAAGTACATAATGTGAAATTCATTGATAGTTTTTCATTTTTAATTGAAGCTGTACGTAATATATAATGCATGCAAATCTTGCAGGAATGGCCATTGAAGAGTAATCTTGACCCTGTGACATACGGACCACCAGAATCAGCAATTACAACAGAAATAATCGAGGCTGAAATTGGAGGGATTATTAAAATTCGCGAGGTAAACCAAACACTAGCATCTATTTATATTCTGGAAATTGCTATAAGCCTATACATAACAATGAGTGATGACCGTAGTCTAATAAATCAAAGTGTATTGTATTTGATGCATTCAGGCCATTAAACAAAAGAAGCTTTTCATCTTAGATTATCATGATCTATTGTTACCATTTGTGAGCAAAGTAAGGGAACTTAAAGGCACAACATTATATGGGTCACGGACTGTGTTCTTCCTAACCCCAACAGGCACATTGAGGCCAATAGCTATTGAGCTGACTCGCCCGCCCATGGATGGGAAGCCTCAGTGGAAGGAAGTGTACACTCACAGCTGGGATTCTACAGGTTGCTGGCTCTGGAGGCTAGCTAAAGCACATGTTCTTGCTCATGACTCTGGTTATCATCAACTTGTCAGTCATTGGTATGTGCCATTTCCTCAATTTTGTATATATCCTTCTATATTTTAGGTTTCAAGCCTAACAATTAATGGGCAATTGTACCAAGAATAACAACTAAATATTAAATGCTTCTTTGTTTAAATTTTGCAGGCTGAGAACACATTGTGTGACAGAACCTTATATAATTGCCACCAATCGGCATCTCAGTGTCATGCATCCAATTCATAGACTATTACACCCTCATTTCCGCTACACAATGGAAATCAATGCTCTGGCTCGAGAATCACTAATCAATGCAGATGGCATCATTGAGTCCTCATTCTCTCCAGGCAAGTACTCTATCGAGTTGAGCTCTGTTGCCTATGATAAATTTTGGAGGTTTGACCATCAGGCACTACCCAAAGACCTAATTAGCAGGTAACTTCATTACCATGTTCCTATGTAGTATACGAATTTTACCTCCAATATAGTAGTCTCATCAACTTGTGATGAAATTTACGGATTTTTTGTAAGTTTTAGATTGCAGGTAGTTATATGCAAAATCTTCTTCTAATTCTTTTGATTTTGGACATTTGGTGATCGCTAGGGGCATGGCTGTTGAAGATGAAAAGGCTCCGCATGGCCTTAAACTTACAATTGAAGACTACCCTTTTGCAAATGATGGTCTAATTTTATGGGACATTATCAAAAGTTGGGTAACTGACTATGTAAATCACTACTATCCAGATCCAAGCCTCGTAGTGTCAGATGAAGAGCTGCAGGCATGGTGGACAGAAATTCGAACTGTAGGACATGCTGACAAAAAGGATGAACCATGGTGGCCTGAGCTCAGAACACCCCAGGACCTAATTGAAATTGCCACCACTATAGCATGGGTAGCTTCAGGTCACCATGCTGCAGTAAACTTTGGACAATATGCATTTGGAGGTTATTTTCCTAATAGGCCTACAATTGCAAGAATAAAAATGCCAAGTGAAGATCCTACGAAAGAAGAGTGGGATCGTTTCTTGGGAAAACCTGAGGCAGCACTATTAGCTACCTTCCCTTCAAAGCTTCAGGCAACAAGAGTAATGGCTGTTCTGAATGTGTTATCGAACCATTCCCCTGATGAGGAGTATCTTGGAGAGGAAATGGAGCCATCATGGGCTGATGATCCAATTATAAAGGCAGCTTTCGAGAAGTTCAGTGGGAGGTTGAAGGAGTTGGAAGGTATTATTGACGAAAGAAACAGTAACAAGAACTTGAAGAATAGAAATGGAGCTGGCATTCTCCCATATTTGCTTTTGAAACCATTTTCTAAACCAGGGGTCACAGGACAGGGAGTTCCATATAGTATATCCATTTGAAAAAGAAAAGAAAAAATCTACTGCTGCTGCTACTACTGTTAAATGAGACATTTACGACAAATTACAAATATAATGCTCAGAAAATAAAATTTGCATACAATTTTTATTGTCTTTTTCTTGGATTTATTATCTGAAGCTAAAAGCCTCTAATCCAAGGGCAGAACTATACTTTGTCCCTGGTTTGTTGATGTGAGGAAGGATTTGAACCAGTGGGCTGAAAGCTTTGGATATCGCTTTTATAATCTACGAAATTGATGCCAAATCGTATTGTGAAACCTGAGTTCCATTCAAAATTGTCTAGAAATGACCAAGCAAAGTACATTGACCCCCTCTCTGCAGAGAAAATCAATAGTGTATATATATATATATATATACAATGATGGAGTTGGGGACAAGGGTGGCCATATCCCCTAACTTTCAAAATATAAAAATTTTTAAGTGTAAAATTATAAAAATTTGGTCATATATTGTATTTGGTCCCCCTTATTTTAAGTGAAAATTTTCTTTAAATATATAGAAATTGGCTTAATTATATATATCACTTAATATAAATTATAGACTAAAAAATTTGATCACTCAAAAAAATATAGCATTGTTTGCACCAAAAAATGAGTGAATCTCGCCTGTAAATTATTGTAGGGGTTCAAATGTGTTAAAGCTCACTAGAGAGTATTTTCGTTTTTTTATAATTAATTATTTAATTATTACTTATTAATTAATTAAGTAATTAATGTTAATTAATGAGTTGCCTACTTAATGAAAAAGCCGCCAGTTGACTAAAAATCAAGTGGACAGGAGGAAGGTTTTTCAGAGAGTTTCACCACATTCACCTGTACAGTATGCCTTAAAGTAGAATATAAAGGAAATAAAGGAGTGAATCTTAATAAAAAGCGGCAGTTACCAACATACATCCTCCAAATGACTATAAAAAGAAAAGGAAGTTACAGTGACAAATCCTAACTAATCTCTCAAACAACCAATCTAATCAAATTAACTACAACAATCAGTCAAATTAACAGTCAGCAAATCAATTCAAGTCGATCAAATTCTTCTTCAGGCAATCAGTCAATTCCTTTCAAGCAAACAACAATTTCTCTTATAGAGCAGTCAATTCTTCTAAAGCGATCATTTTCTTACAAGTTTATTGTTACCTTTTCTAGGCTCTGTGTTCTTTTTCATGTACTTGCAATTAAATTTCTACTGTAATTATTCAGTTTTCACATTAATATAGTCAATTATTCTCACAACTTGATTAATTAGTTTCGTTAATTAACTAGTTAATCTTCTTTAAATACTGGCAGCAATATGCATAATGAGCATCAATTAACAGATAAAAAGGACAAATATTATTAGACAAAATCAGACTTATCATCCCTTCAGAGATATAGTCAAATTAATTATTAATTAGTTACTTAATTAATTATCTTTTCCTGGAAGCACATAGATTGGCTGATCTGTTAAACATCTTGTTGGAACAATTCTTAATTATCATTTCTAATTCACTTTTTATATCGTGAACAATTGGTGGTATTCACTAAGTTATGTGTCGCAATATATTTTATTTTATATTCATCAAATGTTATTTTAATTCTAATTTAATTAACTGATAGTTTGGGTCGGCCGGTCAAAAATTCAGAGATGGATAAGGAAATAGGAAATTTATTAGATAATTCTTAAATTATTTGCCAATAATTATTTGTAATTATTTGAGAAATTTAGAACCAAGAATTGAAGAGAATTAGAACTAATTTTTTTTTTTGGTCAAATTAGAACTAATTAATTAATTAATAATAAGCAACAATTACACATTTTCATTAAAAATTTCGTTATAATTATGGACATGACAGTCCTTTAAAGTTATTAACGTGTTGATTATAATAAAATTAAAGTGTTGATTTGCTACAATTAAAATTATTATATGCATTACAATTAAATAATATATTTATTTATTCCCATGTTTAATTTATGACGGTGGATTATACATTGATTTTTTAGAGTTTTATAATTTAAATAACTGAGACAAATTAAGGGTACGTAAGTATAACCTCTGTATATATAACTTTTAGATTATTTAATTGAAGAACATACAATTATTGAAAGATAACAAAATCTCTGCAATTAGCTTCATGATATGATACATTAATCATGTTTATTTTTTAAGGAATTTTTTGAACCACCGAGCAGAAAGTTTGGGATATCTTTTTAATCCATCTTTATAATCGACATAATTAATGCCAAAACGCACCGTGTAACCTGAAACCCATTCAAAGTTATCCAATAATGACCATGCAAAGTATCCCTTCACATTTGCACCATCCCTATATATACCAAATCAAGAAATTAATGTTAATTAAACATCTTTATAATTATTTATATATATATATATATTAAAATATGAACTAATTACTATGAATTAAGAGAGAGATATTTCTTACTTGATAGCTCTTTTAAGGAAAGAAAGATGGCGATAATAGTAATCCATCCTCATATTATCAACAAGCGCTTCCTCTAGTGTTAATGTCCCATTATTAACCTCATCCACACCTTATTAGTAATTAGTGTATATATATGTCAATTGGGTTAATATGATAATCTTAATTATTATTATGAAATTATACTTTTATATATACAAGTTATTTAATTACCATTTTCAGTAATGTAAATAAGTGGATTATTATACTTCTTTTTTGTGTAGAGCAAAAGATCTCGAATTCCTCTTGGATAAACGTACAACCAATCTGAAGCTGCCTGCAATATTTCCATTTCAAAAAAAAGAAGCAAACATAGCTTCGTTTTTAATAAATTTGCATTAAAGAACAACAAATTAAGGATTTACATAGTTCATGCACACCTTAGGACCAATAGGAATTCCATAACGCTCAGCTGCATAAAAAAAAAATAAAAATCAAAGGGATAAATGTTAATGTTGAACATATAAAATTAGGCAAGAAAAGAAAAAATAAATTAATGTGCTTACTGGAAAGTTTAGCACGAGCGTCTGTTAAGTAGCTAGCATTAATAGCATTAGAAAAAGGGACATAGGCTGCATAATTAGCAGTATAATAGTTCAACCCAAGAAAATCAAATGACCCTTTTAGCATTTTTGATTGCTTCTCCGAAAATTTTGGTAGTCTTTTTCCAACTAGAGACATTAGTGTGTGTGGATAATCACCATTTATTATTGGGTCCACAAACCTACAATACAAATAATAATATGTTAAATGGACTATAAATAATCAATCATTTATGGAAAATACTATATAGTAATTCAGACGAGTAGGATATTTTCGAATCAGTTTATAAGTTGTGTATTACATTAACATACCAGCCAAACATGAAATCGAGGGCTCGTTTTGCTGCATTTTGGTTATGTTTGGCTTTTGAGAAGGGTACAAACCAGTTAGACGCTAGTGTAATCCCTATCATGCCTTTTTGATTTGCCTGCACATCTATTTTTGGTTAATCATCTACTTAAATAATTCCATTTGTGATTTGCGGGCTGAATTGATCAATCCAATCAATTAATTACCTGATACTTAGATTTGTACAAATTGACGGCAGCAGCATGTGCAAGAAGCTGATTATGTGCAGTAATATACGGCTCAGTTGCTGAATCACCACCTGTACAATTCAATTGTTGCCAATCTGAACATCGACCTGGTGCTAACAACCCTAATGCATAACCTCCACTGCTATATGACCATGGTTCGTTCAATGTTATCCAATGCTTCACTCGATCTCCAAAATTTTCGAAACATATACCCGCATACTCTTTAAAATCATTCCTAAAATTCATTCAAATTACTTAATCTCAATAAAAACCAATAACTCTAAATTAAATTAATTAGTTCAATTTATTGAAGAAAAATGAGTGAATAATTAAGAAAGTCTTGATTAGCTTACACAATCTTAGGACTAAGAAAACCACCGTATTCGTCTTCCAAGGCTTGAGGAAGGTCCCAGTGAAAGAGAGTGATAAAGGGTTGAATTCCTTCACATGGCATAATTGATATGTATAAGATTAATTATAAGTTGATGAAATTAATTAATTAATTAATTATGAGATTCAATCATAATAACCTTTGGCTAGAAGTTCATTGATAAGGTTGTTGTAGTATTTGATTCCTTCTTTGTTCACGCCCCCACTTATCTTCCCTTCTGAAACAATTCAATTAAAATATG
>CATKHJ010420537.1:0-19754 GCA_949750685.1 Vernicia montana | reverse complement strand
GAACATTGTTCATTTCTTCCTTCTCTTTCTCTGTGGAAGGACATTGCTTTGAGCTCAACTTAAAGTGATTAGTAAGAGGTGAGCTTACTGATTTTGCTTTGTCCATATGAAAATTTTCCAATACTTTCTCAATGTACTTTTCTTGAGATAACCACAATTTCTTAGACTTTCTATCTCATCAAATCTCTACTCCAAGAATTTGTTTTGCTGAACCCAAATCTTTCATATAAAAAGATTTGCTTAGTTCTTTCTTCAAATTATTTATTTTTTGAATGTCCTTTCCAACAATTAATAAGTCATCTACATACAGTAGGAGAATAATAAAGTTGTCATCAGAAAATCTTTTCATAAAAACACAAGGATCTGCAGTAGTCTTCTTGTAATCATGTTTTAACATGAAGGACTCAAACTTCATATACCATTGTCAAGGTGCTTGCTTCAATCCATATAAACTTTTCTTCAACTTGTAGACCATATTTGCTTTACCCTTGACCTTGAAGCCATCTGATAGCTCCATATATATCTCTTCCTCTAAATCTCCATGGAGAAAGGTAGTCTTTACATCCATTTGTTCAACTTCTAAGACTAAACTTGCTGCTAAACTCAGAACTGTTCTAACTGATGTCATTTTCACCACTGGTGCGAAAATTTCTTTCAAAGTCAATTCCTTTCTTTTGACTAAAGCCTTTCATAACCAACCTTGCCTTATACCTTGTGTCATTGCCTTTTGACTTCAAACGATACACCCATTTATTCTTCAATGCTCTTTTCTCTTTTGGTAGCTGCACCAACTCAAATGTATGATTCTCATGTAACGACTGCATTTCAGATTCCATAGCTTTGACCCATTCTTCCTTATGATTGTCTGCCAAAGCTTCTTCATAGCTTTCAAGTTCTCCCCCATCAGTTAGCAACATATACTTACTAGGAGAATATCTATCATAAGGCCTATGAGTTCTAATTGATCTCCTCAATGGTAGATTTTTTGTTGTTGATTGCCCTAATGACTGTCGTTCTTCTTATGCATCAACATTATCAAAACTTTCATTAACTTTTGCAGGAACCTGAATGCCATCAATATAGGTTTGATCTTCTTGATCTAATTTAACTTCTTCTTCTGCTTCTACTTCTTCTCCACCTTTATTTTGAGTTGTGGATGGAGGTATAGGATCAAGATCAATCAAGTCATCATGGAACAACTCTAACTTTTGGGTCTCTTTCCCAATGTCCTCAATGAATTGATCTTCAAAGAATACAACATCTCGGCTTCTTACTATCTTCTTTGAAACAGGATCATATAATCTATAGTCGAACTCGTCATGACCATATCCCAGAAAGATGCATTCTCTACTCTTTCCATCCAGCTTGGATCGCTCATCTTTTGGAATGTGGACAAATGCTCTACAGCCAAACTCTTTTAAGTAATTATAAGAGATATTTTTATTACGCCATACTCATTTTGGAATATCTCCTTCTAAATGAGCTGAAGGAGAAAGATTGATTAGGTCAACTGTCGTCTTCACAACTTCTCCCCAAAACATTTTTGGCAACTTTGCATGTGATAACATGCTTCTGGCTCTTTCCACAATTGTTCGATTCATCTTTCAGCTAGACCATTGAGTTATGGAGTCTTCGGTGGAGTTCTCTAGTGCCTAATGCCATGTCTTATACAATAATCTACAAAGGAACCTAAGTACTCGCCTCCATTATCAATCCTAATACATTTGAGACGTTTGCTAGTTTCTCTTTCAATAATTACATGAAATTTCTTAAATATATCTATCACTTGGTCTTTGGTTTTCAATGTGTGTAACCACACTTTTCTAGAATGATCATCAATAAATGTGAGGAAGTAGAATGCACCACCAAGTGATTTGTTTCTTATGGGACCACAAATGTCTGAATGCACCAAATCTAACATATGTGCACTCCTATGTGGGAGTGAACTTTTGAAAGTAGCTCTATGTTGTTTTCCAATTAAACAATCAACACAGTCTTTTATAAATGTACCTTTTATACCAGGGAGCATCTTCTTTCTAGCTAGGATGTCCAACCCTTTTTGACTCATATGGCTGAGCCTTTTGTGCCACAATTATGTCAATTTTTCATCCTTCATTGTATTCACCATATCTTTAGAGATATGAGCTTGCATTATAAACAAATTGTATTGCTTTTTTCCTTTAACTATAACCATAGAGCCCTTGGAAAGCTTCCATTGTTCACCAATAAAATTATTATTGTAACCGTCATCATTTAGCTTTCCAACAGATATTAAGTTTAGCCTGATGTCTGGAAGATGTTTGACATCTTTGAGTATTAGTTTGCAACCGACATTTGTCTCTAGGCACATATCTCCAATTCCAACTACTTTGCTTGCACCATCATTTTCTATTTTCACAACACCGTGATCTCCTATTATGTAAGATGAGAAGAAATCTCTTCTGGAGGTAACATGGACAAAGCACCACTATCGATCACCCAACTCGTTTCTTGGGTTGTAAGATTCACTATATCATATATACTCTCATATTTGATGATGAAAGCTTCCTTAGTAGTGGCCGTAATCATGTCCTTATTGTCATCCTTTTGTTGGAATTCTCTTTTAAATTTTCTACAATTTCTTTTCATGTGCCCCTTCTTTCCACAATGGTAACATTCCACGTCCTTCCTAGATCCGGACTTACTCCTAAAATTACCACGTTGATAGGGGCCTTTACTTTTACTCCTCCTGCGACTTTCAGTTACTAGTGCATTTGTGTTAGAGGCTAATGAACTAGAAGCCTTTCTTATGGTTTCTTCATTTAATAAGTTTGCTTTGACTTGGCTCATGGTGACCACTCCATTTGGGGCTGAGTTTGTCACCGACGTTCTGAATGTCTCTCAGGTTTCTGGTAAAGAGCCAAGAATAAGCAATCCTTGCACTTGATCTTTGAAAGTTGATTCATAATACCTTGCATTTCATTCAGGTGATTGGAAATAGGAGTGACATCTATATACTTGGTATTCATCAACTTTTTCATCAAGTATAATTTATTACCTCCTGTATTGCCAGCATATAAATTTTCTAATTTATCCCATAGAGATTTAGCAGATATCTCTATAGAAACATGATGATAAACATTATCATCGACCTATTGGCGAATATACCCCACAACTTGCCTATTTAAAGTATTCCATGCCACATCCTCCATATCATCTGGTTTTGTTCCAGTAATAAGGGTGTAACTATTTTTACAATAAAGAAGATCTTCCATTTTTCTCTTCCATAATTGATAATTATCTCCATTTAGACTAATCATTCTACTAGCATTAATATCCATGCTATTTTCTTTAGCCATGACTATCCACAATATCACCAACCACAATCAAAGCTCTGATACCAGTTGTTGGGAAAAACTATCTACTTTTCCCTTATGTATAGAGCATGATATAACCTAATAAAGAATATAACGGAAGTAATAATTGTGTAAAATAATTAAACACTCACAACACAATTATTTACGTGAAAAATTCCTCTATAAAACAATAAGATACAAAGATAATTTTTCCTAATATTAGGAGTATACAAGATATCACACACTCAAGAATAAAATATTCTTGGAACCCAAATGGGAGAAATCTTACTAAAATAATGGCTCTTGTGTTTTCCAAAAACACTTATTAGCTTAAAGCTAATTCCCACTATTTCTCTCTCTCACACACCCTCTTAATAAGCTCTAAATGTTTGAGCTTTTCTCTTACATCATTTTCTTTCTCTTCTCATCGCTTATAAACTTCAATCAAATGCCTTTTTATACTTGAATATAAAAACTATATTTAACTAACATTATAATTAGTTAATGAAAGAAAAACTCTTAACCTTTCATTCATTTTCTTTTACTATTTTATTTGATGGTTAAAACTCCATGTTGGAGGAAAACCATGCATCAATTAATACAATATATATATAAGGATATTGTGTAGAATTACTTAATTGCATGGTGTGACTGAAATTATTAGCTACATAATTTTTTTATTACCTAATTTTTCTCATTATACTTTTGTTTATTCATTAGTTTTTGCAACCTTTATTCACAAATGAGAGCTATAAATTTGCATTAATTGACTTCATCAATGATTTTTCTAATCTTAATTAATAATAAATAAATATTGGTATTATGGACAACGTGTTTAGGACAGTTAAATTAACAATCAACTGCCTCTTATTGTCATAAATCACTACCTTATCTTGCATAAAAATGTGTGCAGGTATCAACAATATTGTATTGAATTTTCTTTTTTTTTTTAAGAATATTATATTTTCCTATTTTTTGCAGCAATGTCTGAACAAGAGAACCCATCACCAATCACTTCTAGCGCATCAACCAATGATGAAAGTCCTAATCCAAACACAAGCACAACAGTAAGTCTGGAAGAAGAAGATGATGTTAATCCCATTCAAAGTAAAGGAAAATTAAAAAGTGTTGTGTGGGAGAATTTTAACAGGCAGAAAATTGATGGTGTGTATAAGGCTCAATGCAACTACTGCACTAAATTGTTAGGTGGGAAAACAAAAAATGGAACAAAGCACTTACATGATCACTTGAAGAGATGTCCAAGACGAAAAGTAATAGATTTGAGACAAAAAGTATTGACTAAGAACTTAACAAAGGCAAAAGGAGAAATCATTACCCACTCGTTTGATCAAGATGCTGCAAGAAAAGAGCTAGCATATGTAGTCCTTTTACATGAGTATCCTTTATCTATAATGGATCATATCAAATTTAGGAGGTATTCAAATGCTCTTCATCCTTTGTTTAAGTGTCCATCTAGGAATACACTTAAAAATGACATATTAAAGATTTATGATTATGAAAAAGCCAACACTATAAAGATGCTAGAGAATAACAAAAGTAGAGTGGTTATTACTAGTGACATGTGGACTTCTAGTAACCAAAAGAAAGGGTTTATGGCAGCCACATCACATTTTGTTGATAGCAATTGGGTACTACAAAGCCGAATCTTAAGGTATGAAAATTTATTTCAGTCTTAGTATTTATTGTTTATGTTGTGCATATAGAACAATTAGGTTCGCAATGATTTAATAATGTTCTTTTTTTTCTTTAAATTTAGGTTCACATATGTTCCTTGTCCGCACACGAGTGATGTTCTTTGTCAAGTGCTAGTTGACTGTTTAATGGATTGGAATATTGACACAAAAATTTCTACAATCACTTTGGATAATTGTTCTACCAATGATGCGTTGGTGAATATTATTAAGAGTAAGTTACAATGTGATTCTTTGTTAAGATCCGGTTCTTTGCTTCATATGCGTTGTTAGGCACATATATTAAATTTGATTATGAAGGATGGACTAGATATAATAAAGAGTGAGATAGAAAAGATTCGTAATAGTATGATTTTTTGGACAGCAACACCTAAGAGATATGAAATATTTAAGGAAGTAGCTAGACAATTACGGATTCCTTTAACTAAAAAATTGGGTCTTGATTGTGAAACAAGATGAAATTTCACATATTTAATGCTTCAAACATCTTTGTTATACAAAGAGGTATTTTTTAGGCTGAAACAACGTGAATCTCAATATACTGATATGCCTAAAGAGGAAGATTGATTGTTTGCTAAGGGAATTTGTGGAAAATTAAAGTTGTTTTATAGTGTAACTGAAATGTTTTTGGGTACAAAATATCCAACTTCTAACATTTATTTTCCTAAAATTTGTGAAATAAAATTGGCATTAAATCAATGGATTGTTTCACCGTATAAGATTGTAAGTCAAATGGCAGTAAATATGTTGGTTAAATTTGATAAATATTGGAGTGTGATATATGATTTGATGGGTGTTGTTGCTGTTTTAAATCCTAGATATGATTGATTATTACTTTCCAAAAGTGTATGGGAATGATTATTTATCTCGAATTGAGAAAATTAGGCAATTGTGTTATGATTTGATTAGTGATTACCAAATGAAAGTTAATGTGGAAAGTGCTGAATTAATCCTATAATTTGATTCATCGAATAATGAAGTGGATGAATTATCCGATTATGATCAATTTGTGAGGAGGCAAAAGAGAGCTAAAACTACATATACTAAAACTGAATTGGATAATTATTTGGAAGAGGAGGAATTGCCAAGGACAACTAATTTTGATATTCTACTTTAGTGGAAGCTAAATGGGATTAAGTATCCTATTTTGCAAGCCATAGCTAGGGACATACTAGTCATTTTTATTTCAACCGTTGCTAGTTAGCCTGCTTTTAGCACTAGTGGAAGACTAGTTAGTCCGCATCGTAGTAGGTTGCATCAAAAAACTTTAAAAGCTTTGATGTGTCTGCAAAGTTGGCTATGAGCTACTGAATTTAAAGGTAACACTAAACTTTTAGAGTTTTAGTTGTTTCTAAATTTAAGTTTTTTCCATTAGTCTCACTTTTTTTTTTTTTTCAAAAAAATAGGTGAGATTTCAATGAATTCAAATGGATATGCTACAATTTATGATGATATGGATGATGATGAATTAGGTATAAATTTTTCAACTTAATAATTGTTTTTAATTTTGAGAAAATTTAAAAGCATGTAATTATATTTCAAAATTTTAACTTGTTGTTCACTTTAGTAACTTAGTTGTTATATGATTTACTTGATGCTGGGAAAGTAGTTAATGTAGCTAAATGAACACTGTGACTAAAGATTTGTGGTTGTCAATGTATTCCTATTTGAAGGGGACAAATGAATATTACATATGTATTTTTTTTTTCTTTTGTATTTGGAATTTAGTATGGAAGGATTTTTTTTATATATATATATTTGGTATTGTTATTGTTTTTATTATTAAAACCTATATTTTATGTTAATGTAAATGATCATCATTGGATAAATCATATATTCATATACTATTAATTTTTCATTTCTTTATTTTTGTTGATATATATACACAGGCAGGCTGGGATGAAAAATGAACTATTAATTGAATTGAAATTGTAATTGGGTTGGGCGGGAATTTAATTTTTTTAGCGAGGCAGGGATGGGGAACAAATTTTTTACCCCGGCGGGGTACGGGTCGGGGTCGGGGTAAGATTATTGAGAGGCAGAGCGGGGATAAGGATAGCCAATCCATCCCATTGCCATTCCTATATTTGCCCTCTAATTTTTTTTTTTTTTTTCATATTTGGCTCTGTAAATTTTTATATTTTTTCATATTTGTCATTTCAATTTTTATTTTTACCTTTCTAACTCATGAAATTTTTATAGGTAACTCTTTAACTCCATAAATTTTTGTAATTTTATACCTATGATTTTTTATTTTATACACTAAAATTTTATTTTATTTTTTCATATTTTCCCTTAATTTTTTTTATACCTCTAGCTCTAAGAATTTTTATAATTAGATTTTTATATTTAAATATAACCCTGTAAAAAATTGGTACTACTAAATTTCGCCCCCTCAATTAAAATCATGCGTCCGCCAATGCGTGTAAGGATTTAACATTCGCTCGCATCAAATATAGAAAAAATTTTGCCTACACTAAAGTCATGCTTGGTAGGCCGTAATCAGTGGTATAATGTAATGAGAATTATATTATGTGTTGGATTATTTTGTTTAGTTGTGTAAATTTTTTTTAATGTAATGTAATGAGCATTACATTATTAATTCTCCATATCTTAAAAAATGTATTGACCATTACATTTAAAAAAAACATGTATTGCCCATTACATTTCTCATTTGTTATTTCCTACATTTCATTCACAACAATTTTTTTTCTTTCTTTTTGTTGCAATAATTTTTTTAATGATATTTTTCTTTTACAATAAATATTTTTTGCATGGCCTATTTTCATTTTTTTATGAATTATTTTTTTATTATTTAAAAAAAAATTAATGATATTTTTTTTCAGCAATTTTTTTGGCCTAATTTTTTTACAATAAAAAAATTTTTTTACTAATTTTTTTTTACAACACAATTAATACTTTTCTTTTTTACCATAATTAATACTTATCCTTTCTTTTATTATATTAATTTTTATATAATTAATTAACTTAAATAAATATAATTTAAAATTCAATATCTTATTTTGATAATTATAAAATAATTAATTATTTTAATAATTACATTATATGATTATTTCATTTATACTTCCAAACAAAGTAATGTAATGCTCATTACATTACATTTTTATTACATTGCATTTTTTATTCTATTATATAATTTATTACATTACGTCATACCAAATGTAGCCTAAATGTACAGCCTTATATCTCATACATTAAAATCAATAAATAATAAAATATTTTAGTCAATATGACTATTTTATACATTTTTTTAGCTAAGTGAAAAAGACATTGATATTTTTTTTTATATGTTCTTATATCATTTAGTTGATGTATGAACTTGATATAGGCAATACTTACTCCCAAATATAATCTCAATTTTCATCAAATAGACAAACCGGAATTTTTATATTTTTATATGGCGTTAACTAACCCAAAACTTATCTTCTTGATTGATTCATCTCAAAGTCAGGCTCAAAAGCATATGAGACCAAAGCAAACCTATAGAAAATTTTATTTTTAATGAAAAATTTTTAATTTAATTATTTACAGAATGAATAATGTTATTGTCTTAATATTTGTTTTTATTAATTTATTATATATAGAGAGAGAGAATTATAATTTTAAAAAAGTAATTATGATAAATAAAATAATAACGACAAGTATCAAAATTAATTTGGCATAATTTGTAAATAAAAAAAAAGGTTGGCATAAAATGTTAGGACAAATAGCATTGTATTTTTTCTTGCTAAATTTAGTTTCAACTGATACTTAAACTTCATATCTCACATTTTTTAAAACGATTTCAATTAGAGATTGTCATTTTAATCCATCCGGACGGATACTTGCAAAATCCAATTCAAATGGAGCGGGTAAAATCCAATGGGGCAGAGTGGGTATTGACAAATCTGCCCTACATACCCATTTATATATTTTATATAATATTATTTTAATACACATAAATACATATTATATTTTTAAAATTCATTTTTTACATATGTTTATTTATATTATAATTATATATTTCAAGTAAAATATACATAATGACACATTTTATATATATATATATATATATATATATATATATATATATATATATGAGTATCTGCGACCAGTTCCGCCCTGCCTCTAAATCCGTTCCACCTTATTATAAGACATATAAGGTATGGATATATCAAATAGATAAAATATTCTCATATATTTCTTCCCTTCTTTTTCTTTTAAAAAATACAACTTACTAAATTTTTTATTTTAAAAATGTCTCACTTTTAAAAATATATCATAAGTATATCAAATATATATCATAAGTATATAAAAACAAAGAAACATTTTTTAAAATCTAAAAAGACAAAAGAGTAAAGACAAAAGAGTATTTTTAAAAAAAATATATTTTGTGTAATTTCCTCTATATCAAATTTGTCTCATACCCGATATGTGGCCATCCCTAATTTCAATTCCACTAAAAACAAAAGGTGATTGATAAATGATATTGTTTTTAACTTTACACACACTTTTTGGGCCTAAATTCAAGTAAAAATAAAAGTGTTTGATTGGGCTTAAAAATTAGTGTAGCCCTCACTCGTGGGCCTAAATTCAAATTCCAAGCTCTTCAATTTTGAATGCCAAAGGTTTGTTGGCAAATCCCTAAATTTTAAGTACGTACATCATTTTCAATGTAAGTGGAGAGAATACTACTTCCATCACACTTAATAATTTTCGAGCCTTCTAAAGCATGATTAGTTAATATTCTAAAAAACAAAAACAAAACATTAAGATTAACATACACTTTTAAATCACTTGTTTAAAAAAAAGTGTTTCTTAAATCATTAATTAGAAAGTAATTAAATAAAAATATAATTGAAGAATATTGTCTCCGGGTTGAGAGTTAGGGTTTTTCTCTCCTTGGGTTGAGAGTTAGGGTTTTGTCTCTTCTTTGAGAATTGGATTTCTTTTTCTTCTTTTCTGTTTATTGATTCATATTATCTGGTTGTCATGGTGGCTCCAATGGTGAAGTTGTCTCTCTCTGTTAAGGAAGATGAGAAACTTAATCTTGATGGTGACTCTGCGTTAACACGAGACGGGTTCTCTGAGTTTTGCTTGGTAGGGAAATTTTTGATGGATAGAACAATTAACTTCAATATTATGAAGCATCGTATGGTGGGTATCTGGAGGCCATACAAAGGAATTTGTATCAAGGAGGTTACCCCTGATCGTTTTTTGTTTCAATTTTTCACTATATTGATATGCAATGTGTTCTTAATGGGGACCTATGGATCTTTGATAACCACCCTCTTTTGGTTCACCAGCTGAAACAAGGGGAAGTAGCTGAGCATGTTCCTCTGTATCATATCTCTTTTTGGGTACAGGTCCATAAGTAACCTGTAGGTTATTTATCTGAAAGTGTGGGAAAGCAGTTAGGTAACTTCATTAAGAGCTTTTTGTTGTATGATAATAATAATAACACAAGTTTTTGGCATAATTATATGAGAATTAGGATTGCTGTGGATGTTAAAGTTCCATTGAAAAAGAGGAAGAAGATTCGAACATCGAAATGAGAATGGTCCATAGTTAAATTTAAGTATGAAAGACTTAGTTTATTTTGCTTTATTTGTGGATTGTTAGGGCACTCTGATCATTATTGCCCGGAGTTCTTTTCTACACCAGCAGATTCGTTCACTAGGGAGTGGGGGTTGTGGCTTCGTGCACCTTGAGGAGATCGTCAGAGCTAGGAGGGGAATAGTGGTTAAAGGATAGGATGGTAGCAAGGGAGAGTGATGGTTGGGTTGATCAAAACTCTAGAGTTGTTGATAGAGATAAGAATATTGTTGTTTCAAGCTCTTCAATTGTTTCCTCTAAAACTTTTGGAACTATTGTTCCTGCTATACCAATAGTTGAGGGTTTGGGCAATGGTGGTAGGTTGGGTTTAAGGGATAATATTGGACATATTACAACGGGTCAAAATTTTAGTAGATAATGAGGAGGGTGTTGGGCTCAAAATTGAGGAAGTACGTAAGAGGAAAAAGATTGGGGTTACGTGTGATGTTCAGATTGACTCTATGGCTGCGAATGTGGTTTCTAAAGGGGCTCATGTGCATGGTATTGTTGTTGTGCCTGGAGATGGCTCAAATATTAATTTGTTATAGGCGGGACCCGACGATTGGGCCTGCCGAGAATCATGACGGGTCTTAGTTGGAACTGCCGTGGGCTTGGCAACCCACAAGCAATCTTAGCTTTATGTGAGCTTACTAGGTCAAGAAGACCTGATTTTATTTTCTTAATGGAGACTTTGGTTAATTCAGCTAAGATTGAAGAGATAAAAGTTAAGCTGGACTTTGAGGGTTGTTTTGTTGTTGATAGGGAAGGGAGGAGTGGTGGGTTAGCATTTCTTTGGCGCAGAAATAGTATATGTTCTCTTCTTGGTTATTATTGTACCGTATTGACATGCAGTGTGTGGAGGAGGATGGGAGGGTGTTGAGAAGCACTGGTTTTTATGGATTTCCATAGAGGGCTCGTCATCAACAGTCTTGGCAACTTATTAGGACTTTGCATTCAGTTTCCCCTCTTCCATGGTGTTTATTTGGTGATTTTAATGATTTATTGAGTAGTGAGGGTAAAATGGGTGGGATAGATCATTCTGAATGGTTATTTTATGGTTTTTGTGCAGTATTATCAGATTGTTTGCTTTAGGATTTGCCATTGGAATGACATGAGTTTACATGGGAACGAGGTAGAGGAACTGATCATTGGGTGCAAGAGAGGTTGGATAGAGCACTGGTGTCACGACCCAACTTCTGAGTCGCGATGATCCTAGAACATAGGTAACCATAAGGGCACCAACCACCCGTAGAACATGCTATCAAATCCAATATGGTATCATGCATCTAATCAATAACATCATTAAATCACATCACATTCCCAGAATCTCAACCTACAATAAAGACATTTCCAGTACTTTCTTTCCTCACTACAATGAATCAATATTCATGTTTTCTCAGTAGCAATCTCATCAATTCAAGTCACTTATACACATATATCAAGTCATATATCTATTATTAACATAATATCATTAATACACTTTCCACTAATCTCAAATGTCATCTATCCTCCATTATACACAAATTAACATGTAAGTACTCTCATTAGACACATGGAGCTCTAAATGAGTTCTATACTTATATACATATAAGTATTACAAATTAGAAATTTTACGTTGTCTTAGTGTAAATCCTCAAGTGAAACAAAAAAAACTTGAGCAACCCTTGATCAAGATCCATTATACACCTGAAAAACACTAACCACAAACTAGTGAGAATTCTCAGTAAGTAAAAAATATACTATCATAAATTGTTTGGCTTGGTATTCAATATTAACTTGTATTAACGATATGGCTTATACATTACTTGAAACAAATTGAAAGCAATAGACTCTTAACATGAACAATTAGAGGTAATAAACGTTTTACCATATACAAGTGAACATATGAAGTAATGAACAAATGGAAACAATGAACAAATAACATAGGAGGCAAATAACATGTGAACATTTGGAACAATGAATATCCAATAATGCATATCACAATAAAGACATGGATCAATATATGATTTAGCAGAAATCGACTGGTTAGGAGCAGTGGGCTCTTCTCGTGAAATAAATATAATAAGGAGCATAGGTTGTATTGTGCTTTACTCCTATCTAGCATGAAAAGTCATAAAATTGATCAGGTTTTATGGATAGGACAATGACCCTTACTAGCTAGGGCTCAGATGCATGTACCCCATCCTCAGGTTTCCCGTGTGCACATAGTCTAATGTATTACCCACATCAGTAGGGAATTTTTGTTTTAAAACTCAAAATTTTCTTATAACAATACTCAAATGACATGATAAGTACAATATCACAGGATGCCCATATAAAGGGACTTCAAATGAATCAAATAGATCTCATTTAGAGATATCAAAGAACTTGTAACAATGATGTCAATGATTCCATTATAGGATTGTCAATGACACAAATAAAATCTCATGAGACAAATGACAAAAGACTTCAATGAGCATATGTGGACTTTTGTTGAGCAAATGAAAGAAAACTTTAATGAATATATCAAATGGAAATCAATTAGCACATATATAATTTTCATGAGACAAATGGCAAAATACCTCAAGGAGCACATGTGACATTTCATTGAGCAAATGGAAAGAAGTGTTAAATGAATCATCACATAGAACTTTAATGAATTGACAAGAAACATATCAATAAACAAATGAAGAAATATCAATTGATGGATGAATTCACAATTTCATGTATCTTTATCAAAGGAATATATCAAGTTCTAGGTGGTTTACAAAGAATTTATGTTCCAGAATTCGAAACACAATAGATAACAATATATTTTTCACTCACCTTATCAATAAATCACTTCTTAGCACTTAAATTCTTCCTTTACATTACTCAATGGGAATGGCAATCATCATGCCCTTCACTCTCCTCTTGATCTTCTCTAGCTTCTACAATTAACATAATACACATAAATGAATTCATTCAATACTTATTCTTAGCCTATAGTTACAAATAACTTCATTTAATAACAAATTTTAAATTAGATTCCACATAACCCTAACTCTTCTTTAACAACTATCCCATCAACAATTATATATTAAAAATCACATATAAGCTAATATATCTCATTTAAACCCATTTACTTATCAAATCTCAACTTAAATTCACTACAAGAATTCATATAAGCCTAACTTCTTTCTAATTGTTATCTCATCAACAACTTCACAATAGAAAGCATAAACAAATAATTGACCACATATAAATTCAATTACTCATCACATATTGATTTAAAACTCAATTTATAATTCAATCTCTAATCAAATTCAACTTAAAATCTATGGAGAAAGCTCAAGAAATTCTTACCTTATTACTTGGATTAACATATGTTGGCCCAAGTATGGCAAATCCTAGAGGGGGTGAATAGGATTTTCAAAAATCAATTTCAATTTAAAAATTTTTATTTTGAAAAACTTGAATATTGAAACAATATTAGCAGAAATAATTAATCAAAGCAAATAAACAATTTTAAGTTTATATGAATATCTAAACTATTCAAACAAACAAGCAAATAATTAACAAATATAAGAGTGTAGGGAAGAGAGATTCAAACACAAGATTTATAGTAGTTCGGCCAACTCCTTGCCTACATCCACTCCTCAAGCTTCATTTGAGATTTTCACTATCAACGATCCTTTTACGGATGCAAGATCAAACTCAAGTGTTTCCAAGATCACACTCAAACTTTTTACAAGTGTTTCAATGACTCACACTTAAACCCAAGTGTTTTTAAGGTACACATTTAAACATTTCCAAGTGTTTTATGGCTCAAACACAACCTTTACAATAGAAAATGATTTGAGGTTTAGAGTCACTCAAGACTTTGACAAATAGCTAGTACAAAAGATAGAAGAATGTAATCTAGTTTAGAATAAATTTGAACACTCAAAGATGAGAAATGAAGTTTTTGTGTTCTAGCTCAATGAACAAAGAATTTAGAGTTTGAGAGCTTTGATTTGCTTGTAATATATGTTCTTGATGTGTAAAACTTCTCTTAACTTCACCTTGAATCTTTAGATATATACAGGTCTTCATTCCATACTCAAACAACCATTTTAGTGCTCCAAAAATGGTACTAGACAAGTTCCAACGGTTATATAACGGCTATATTCCAACGACTATATAACAACTATATTCAAAAATTCAAAATATTAAGTTATACAACTCCAAATAATGATTCGTTTTTTTTTTTTTTTTGGAAACTTGGAGAAGTATACTACAATTTTTTAGTTTTGAAAAACTTCAAAAAGATCCATATTCATACTCTAAAAAATCAGAATATTTTATTGCTCATCTAGTCATGACAGTTTGAACATGCTTTAGTATTTCACCCAATGCTTCTTCTATACACCTCGGATTGATGAAAGAATTTTTGAATATGAAACTATACTTCCAGAGATACAAATCTGGAGAAGGAAATATTCAAAATCCCTTTGTAGAATTAACACCACTAATTCTAATTGACATCATCTGCTATTATCCAGTCTGACAGCTTGAGCATAATTCAATTAAAAATTCATAACTCCATTTTCCAAGCTCCAAAAATTATACCAATTTTTGTTCCTGAAACTAGACTAATGTAGCTATCCATCCATATATAGGTTACATTAATAAACTATCCCAATTAGTACAGTTTATTCTTTAAACTTCAGTCAACAATTTTACTTCTATGGAGATCATCCTTACTTACTTGAGTTTCTTGGTTTCTCATGCTCTTTTCATCTTCATGATTCAATTTATTTACTTAATTGCATAAATAGAAATCAAATATTACCTACTAACAACAACAACACTAAATAAACCTGTTAGTAGTAATAATATTTTGCATCATCAAGATCACATATGAAACCTTGGGGTCAACAACATATAATATGAACAACACTTCAACTAAAATGCCCAAATCATAGCTTCCCTTAAGAAATTTTGAAGAATTAACTATGGAGATTCTTATAATTGAGAGAGAGAGAAAAGATGAAGATATGGAAGTGTTTTGCTCAAAATTTTCGATGGTTGGGGCATTCTTATCATATAAGGAGGGAAGTTGGGCATTAAATGCTCAAGTTGACTTAAGAAAAATTTTTGGACATCCCCATTTTTATTTACACAACTGTGTGTAAGCCATGTTACACGGCCATGTACTACAATACAAGGCTGTCCCTTTTTATTTTGATCAATATCTCATCTATTTTCTTTCAAATTCAACCCCCAACTTCCTTAACAAACCCCTAGCCCAATAAAACTTGTTTCATTCCAATTTGCAATCATTTTAAATTCATCATCCCCTCTATTCCATCCATTATAAAGCAATTAACTTAAACAAACATCAACTAACACATATACATATAATAAGAGTTTAATGTACACATCTAGCTCTTATACTTAACTAAGATTTAATCTACATATCTATATGAACTTGGACACATACACATGGACTTAAACACATACACATCACATATAACACATGGCTCATGAAACCCTTTGGTACAATTAATATAAGGTTATGGTATTATAGTTGGTATCGACTACATGGTTAGTTTTATTTCCTAATGCTAGGTTATGTAATTTGGTTGCTTCGATGTCTAACCATTCACCTATTGAGCTAGTTTTATGTGAATCGAGTGAGCCTCATCAATCTTAGAATTTTCATTTTGAAAATTCCTGATTGTTGGAGCAGGAGTTTTCTCGAGTTGTGGAGGATAGGTGGCGGGTTTTGGGTGGTCAGAGTTTAGTTCATCAGCTTCATTCTTGTACAACAACTATGGCAGCCTGGAGTCAAGAATTTAAACTACAATTTAAGAGGAAGATTTATGAGTGTAAGGGTTCTATTGCGGCGCTGAGAGGGTCTGATTTAGATGGGGATGCAGTTCTTCTTCAAGAGCAATATGGTAAATTGAATTATTAGTTAGCTCAAGAGGAGGCGTATTGGAGGCAGCGGGCTAAGTTATTTTGGTTGTAGGATGGTGACCGAAATTCTAAATATTTTCACTCTATGGCTTCTAGCAGGAAAAGGAGGAATATAATTTATTGTTTATAAGATGATAATGGAATTTGGGTTCGTGATCAAGAGGGTTTATGTGGTATTGCCCAAGAGTATTTTCAGAATCTTTTTGCTATAGATTCGGTTGCTCATTCCATTGATCTTAGTGTTGTTGAGGCTAGAGTATCGGATGCGGATAATGGTATGCTTCTTACTCCCTTTCATATTGATGAATTTCGACAAGCTATTTTTCAAATGCATCTTGATAAATCTCCTGGACAAGATGGTCTTAATCCGGCTTTTTATAAAAAAATTTGGTATTTGCTTGGTCCTGATATTTTTCGTGCTTGTTGTTCTTGGTTAGAGAATAAATCTTTTCCGGTGGGTCTTAATGATATTGTTATTGTGCTTATTCCAAAATGTGAGTCGCCCTCTTCAATGAAAGATTTAAGGCCTATATCTTTATGCAATGTGTTGTTTAAAATTATTTCTAAGGTTTGTGCTAATCGTTTTAAAGTTGTTTTGCCTAAATTAATTTATGATGCTCAATCTGCATTTGTGTCGGGTCGTTCTATTCAAGATAATGTTATTGCTGCATTTGAAATTATTCATTTCATGAAGCAAAAAACGAAGGCTAAATAGGGAAAGGTGGCTTTGAAAATTGATATTAGTAAGGCTTATGATCAGATTAGTTGAGTTTATCTGGAGGAAATGATGATTAGGATGGGTTGTGATAGGAGGTGGGTTGAGTGGATAATGTTATGTGTCTTGTCTATGCATTATTCGGTCTTCATGAATGGTCAATTAAGGGTTCCTTTTGTCCCACAAAGGGGTCTTCGATAGGGTGATCCTCTTTCTCCATATTTATTTATTTTATATGTTGAGGGTTTATTTGCTATGGTTAGAGCGACTGAGAAGAGAGGTGAGCTTCATGGTGCACAAATTTGTCGAGGTACTCCAAGTGTTTCTCATCTTTTATTTGCATATGATAGTTTTTTCTTTGTTAAAGCATCTTAGCAAGAAGTGGGGGTGTTGAAGAATATTTTTTCAATTTATGAAAGGGACTCGGGTCAGGCTATTAACTTAAATAACTCTGGTTTCTACTTTAGTGCAAATGTGTCTGTTGCTTTAAGGGGTCATATTTCAAATATATTGCAGGTTTCTAATCCTCTTGATACAGGTCGTTATTTGGGTTTACCGTCTCTTATTGGAAGGAAAAAGAGGGGGTTGTTTTTGCATTTCTTAGGGATTGGTTATGGTCTAAGCTGTAAGGTTGGAAAGGAAAGTTGTTTTCTCAATCAGGTATATCGATTTTGATTAAAGCAATAGGGCAAGCTATTCCTTCTTTCTATATGAGCATTTTTCTTTTGCCTTTATCTCTTTGTGATGAATTACAAAAAATGATGAACTCTTTTTGGTAGGGTATGAAACCTGATGGGGTATGAAACCTGATGGGGTAAAAGAATTCGGTGGTTTTCTTGGGAAAGATTGTGTGTTCGTAAGGAGTTTGGAGGTCTTGGGTTTCGAGATATGCATCTATTTAACTTAGCAATGTTGGGTAAGCAAGGATGAAATCTAGTTTCTCGGCCAAATGCTTTGGTTAGTCAGTTACTCAAAGCTAAATATTTTCCTAATGGGGATTTTCTAACGTCACATTTCAGTTCAAATCCTAGTTTTGTTTGGAAAAGCATTTGGAGTGCGAGGGAGGTTGTTGCTAACACTACTAGAAAGAATCAAATTAAGGACAAATTTTTAGCGATGGATTAAATATGTCGCTATTAGCGATAGATAAGTGGATCGAAATTGTAAAATAATTACCTAAAGAATTGCGACGGAAATTAGTGACGGTTTAGACAGATTAAACCGTTGCTAAGTTTGGCATCGGGTAATGGCTCCAATTTTAGGGACAGATTTTGCAAATTTAGCAACGAATTAATATAATCCATCGCTATTTTTGACAAATGAAATCAAAACGCATTATTTTATTTAAAACCGGTGATTCCGTCGCTAAACTTACAGACATTATAAAACTCAGTTCGTTCTCTTCTCCCTCCCCTCTCTGCGAAATCAAATCCCTAATTCTCCCTCCCTCCCGACCTCTGCCTCTTAGTCCCCATCTCTCTCTCACTCCCTTCCGTTCTTTGAGCTCTCTCTCTCTCTCTCTTGCCCTCCCCATTTCTAGTTCATGCATGGTAGCAGCTTAAGAAGAAGGAAAGAGCTCGAGGTTTTTTCAGTGAAAGAAAGAAGAAGTAGAGGAAGGAGGAAGAAGGAATCCGTCGAATACTTCAGGTAATGGGTCACGTAATTGCTTCTCTGTTTTTCATTTTTTTTTTTCATTTGAGATGTGCTTTTTTTGTTTTTCGATTCTTATTTTGCAATTTTTTTTTTTTGTTTTTGTGTTTCATTCATGTTTTGCTGAGCTGTTGGGGTTTTTTGTTTTTGGTTCTGTAATTTGCGATTCTGTGTTTTGCGCTTCTCTGTAATTCATTTTTTTTTTTTTGTTTTAGGATTTGCAATTATGTTTTTTTTATCTAAAATATATATATATATATATATGAAAATATGAAATTAGAAATTAAAAAAATATTCATATGGTTGTTAGTTTTGAAAATTAAGATCCAATTATTTAGAGGTAAAATAATAATAAAATTAGAAATTAAATTATAGAAAAAAAAATTATGAATTGATTTTTTATTTGAATTATTAGGGGTAAAGTTATTTGAAATCAAATTGTTCAAAATTATAAGGCATGAATTGTTTAATAGAAATTAATTAGAGGTAAAGTTAAAAGAAAATTATAGGTTAAATTATTATAAAATTAGAAATTGATTTATGTAATAAAATTTGGGTTAAAATTATCAAAATTAGTAATTTTTTATTGTTAATTAAAAAAATAAAATAAGAATATAAATTGTTATAGTTAATTTGATAATATAATTATAATTATTATTTATAGGTAAAATTCGAATAATATTATATTTAATTAGAGTTATATCTAAGTTTCATTAATAAAAAAAATCTAATTTGATTAATTTATTTAGGTTAGTATAATTATAAATTCAATTTGTTAATTAAATAAAATTAGAAATATTACTATAGTTAATATTAGAATAAAAT
>CATKHJ010420427.1:0-14106 GCA_949750685.1 Vernicia montana | reverse complement strand
CATGACTTATTTGATTGTGTTTGAGAAGAGATTCCTTGCACTCTACTTAGGAATTAGGGATTAAATCGCTTGAGAGAGGTTTTAATCTAAATTAGTGGAATGCCAATTCAATTCATTGTTTGATTAATTAATTCCATTGTTCATGACATTTAGGAGAGGCTAGGGGGATTCATATCTAGGTAGCTTTATTCTTGTTTATATCTATCTATCTTGTCATGTTTTAGTTTTAGTTTTAATTATCCTAAATTGATTGTTCACTAGACAATAGTCAAAGTTTGCGGTAGTAATTATAACCATTCCTCGTGGGAGACGATACTTACTCATCATTTTATTACTTGATAACAACCTGTGCACTTGCAGTTGTTAGTGTGCGTTTCGGCACATCAACTTATAATACGTTTTAAATACAAATATGAATAACAAATACGTTTCAAATATCCTTTCAAATAACAAATACTTTATACTACCTTTGAAATAATTTTCCAAAATAACAAATAAATTATACTGCCTTATAATACATTTCAAAACTTCTTTCGAATAGCAAATATCTTATACGAGAATAACATATATCAAACAAGTTTCAATTGGGGTGAGAGCAAGAACTTTTATTGCATACTCACCGACAATTAACTAATCAACTCATGGCGAGTTCCAAGTGAACAACTCATGACAACTATGACCAAGTGAACAACTCATGGCAATTTAGCCCAGTAACAACTCATGGCGATTGTGCCAAGTAAACAACTTATGGTGATTTTGACAAGTACAACTCATGGAGATTTTGCCAAGTAACAACTCATGGCGATTTTTCCAAGTAATTAATTATTTGAATAGGATATAGCATTGTAGATAAAACAACTCAAATTTTGGATTTTCAAATTCAAGTAAGAGCAATATGAATAACAACTCAACGATAGAATTCTCGAAGAATCCGAAGCTATATATGAGAAATCAATGAACAAATACCAAGTATAATTCAAGTCAAGTTGAAATTTCAAGTGAATATTCTTATATAGAATTCAATTAAATATATTAGGAATTTCCTAACTACTTTCATCTTGTAACAGTTTTACGATACTTTGGAAAAAATTCTTCAATTAAGTAAAAACATTTTTAATATCGGTACAAATAGGTATTAAGATTCTCATGAATTTTAGGAAACTTAAATATTACTTTAGCATATGGAGACTTTCATGTAGGGTGGTTTAACAATAAATACGATCTTAGAATACTATTCACAATTAATAATAGGATAGTAATCACTCACCTTTATTATGCTTTTCCTTGTAAAATTCCTTGTTTCCAAGTAGGGTCAATTGATGATCCTCATCTCTTCCTTGCTCTTTTTATGTCTCTACATTCAATTTACATTCACAATTAGCTAATTTACACTAACCATTAACATTAAAATGCTTAACTTATAAATTCTGCCTATACGTTTATTTCCTAACCCAACCTCGTTGTTACTGACATATCTCATTCTATACTACTCCAATTTCCCCGATTCTTGTTTTATATGAAACTAGACTTATAAGGTTACATTTCATTAGTTTTTATCTTAATTTTGTTCTACCTTTAAGGTCATCCAACTTAAGGGTTAATATCAGAAATTTCACCAGTCTAGATACCCTGTCACAGTTCAGAAATTTTCATATATCTCCCAATATACTTGGATTTTTGCTCTGACATTTATATATCATCTAGAAAACATATCAAGGTTCATTTATTATGTTTTATTCATCTTCAAATTTGTATTCTAAAATACTAGAAACTGGCCTCAATCTTTTTGAAATCTCAGGGTAGTCTACAGGAAGCAGTTTCCTTCGCCTTCCCATATCTCCAAAAATAACAAGAATTTACTTAAAATTACTTCTAGATAAATAAATTAAAGACATCAAGTTACAATTTTCATGTTTTGACTTTCTTCAAATTCGTGCTCCTTGGGGTTCAATTTTCCCCCTCAAGTTCCAGCATTTCCAAATCCTCAAATCTTTCTACTTTAGTTTCTTATGTCCTTCATCCTATTCTTCTATTCCTTGCTCCTTTCCACCAAAACCACCTCAATTAGATCTTTGTCATTCATTAACTCATCTTTTACTAATTCCAAAACTTTATTTCTCCACCTCCAATTCAATCAACATAATCAACACCAATAATTCAATCACAAAATTATCACACAACACACATATATATATAGATAGATGAAAAGAGCTAAGTTAATTCATAATCTTACCTCAAAATTCTCTTCTTCTTCTTCTTTTTCTTTCTATTTTACTCTTATTCTCTCTTCCTTTCTCTTTTCTTTTCCTTAGTAAAATTTTAAGAAATGAAAAGATGAATACTTATCTTCCAATTTAGCTTCTTATATATATATATATATTTTTTTTTCTTTTTTTTTTTCATTTATTTTTCTTACACGAAATTTTGGCACTATACTCACCCTTGATCACCCTCCCTTAGCTGGCCCTTGACACCTATTTATGTTATATATTTGTTTATTTTTACCTTAGTCAAATATAATAATTATCCATTTAAAGAAAATTACATTTTTGCCCATAACTTTACTACATTATCTAATCTCCATCCCAATTATTTTAAGTCTTTAATTTAGAAGTCTAGTATTATTTTTAGTTAATTCTTTAATGCTTTTACTTAAATTAAAATTTCCAAAAAATTCTGCAAATCATTATTTGTTAGTTATGTACGTAGTGTACCGATTTTACTTAGGTATTTTCTATGCTAAACTCCAACTTCATTTTTGGATTTCATCACTTTTAATATCCTTATATTGTCCTAAATTATCCAAATAAAATATAAAAATCTATTCCGGGATTGGAATTTGCCAATTCACTCTAAAAGCCTTAATTTCCAAACCCTTATCATTTTTAGGACTTTGGTTTCTAACTTCCTATTTTCTACCTCTCTTTGTTCTAAACTATGTTATTACTATCTATTAATATTTTTAATACCATCTTCAGGGTTCTAATATCCTATTTAATAATATTTCCTTTTTTTTCCATTGAATCGATATTGATGAAAAATTGTGGAGTCAGAGTCCGTCAGTTTCATGATCAACATATCGATTTTTAAACCGACACCTTTTTCAGAGTTTTGATTCCTATTTTCCTATTCTTTTTCTTACTTTCTTCTTTTCACTCATCTCTTTTATGGAATTATTGACTTTAATGACTTTCTAGGGTGGTACACATCCAGATGTGGTTTCTACTATTCAATCTCAAAGTTACCGCCGTGACTTTCATTCAGCAACAGAATTTGGCAAATTCCCAAGTCTCAAATCCAAATCTTCATACATGGTTCACATATACACTTAGTGTGCAACTCGTAACACACAAATACTCATAATACGGGACTCATAGCTCATTTTCATATACATTAGGAGTTACATAAGAATTTGGGGTATTACAAGTTCAAAAGAATGGTAGATCGAATTTATGCTGATAATGTGTTGTAAATCGGCTTATTAGTACAGCAGATCAAAGACAATAACAAAAAATATAAAGCAATAAAGTAAAGAGAAGAAAAGAGATAGAAGAAAATATGTAGAGAGAAAAGAGGCTTAAAACCTTTCTTATTAAATTGACCCTAGTTTTCTTTATACATAGGAATAGCTAGAATTTGGTGTATACAATATTACTGAAATAACATTATAATATAATCTCTCTAAATTATATATTTATGTGTGCTTAAGTAATATCTACATATAATAATTTATTTATAACAATATGGAAAATTTTTAGATAAACTTATTTTTATTATGATATAATGGGGTGCAAAAAAAAAAATCTTATAAAATAATGAATTTTAATATATATTAAAATTTGGCAATTTGTTTCTAATATGTAGTTATGTATTAACATAATTTTATCACCAATCCAAACTAAAAGGGAAATAAGTTATAAAATAATGAATTTTAATATATATTAAAATTTGGCAATTTGTTTCTAATATGTAGTTATATATTAACATAATTTTATCACCAATCCAAACTAAAAAGGAAATAAGCCAGAGTTTGCTAATATAACAAGCAAGTATTTTAAATTTGTGCCAAGTAGGTTAAAAAATAAAATTTCACCCAAGTTTTTTTTGTCAAGACTCAACTTTTGAGTTGCGACTATCTTAGGGCATGGGTAAGTCTAAAGCCACCAAAAATCCATAGAACCCATGCATGCTATCAATCCACAATGGTATCATGCAACTAATCAATAACAACATACCATCGCATCACATCCCCAGAATCTCAACCTGATATCACATCAATTATTCAAGTTCTTATACACATCTATCAATACATATACATATAATATATTTCTTATCATATACAATTGTCACTTAACATCTTTTATATACATATGAATATATATATCTTAGTTACACACATGAAGCTCTAATAACCTTACAAATTTACACATATGATTATAACAAATAAGAAATTACAACCTCTACATGCAAGCTTTCAAGAGTAGTAACATTACTTAAGGATCTCCTTGAATTTCATACATAATCTTCTAAATCTTTCACATATTTTTTCTTTAGACCATGCATATCTCTTATCATGATTTATTAATTTTCCTGAAAAATAAATAATCACCACTAATGAGAAAAATCTCAATGAGTGAAGAATATACTGCCATAAACTGTGTCTTGGTATTCAACGTTAGCTTGCAAAAGCAATAAGGGCTCATACATATACTTGGAACAAATGGAAACAAATAGGATCTTGACATGAACATGTAGAGGCAATTGAACGATTTGACATGTACAAATGAACTTGTAAGCAATGAATAAATAACATGTGAAGACATGGATCAATAATAATTTAGCAAAAATTAGATGGTCTGGAGCGGAGAGCTCCTCACATCACATGATATAAAATAAATAGGACAGAGGCTTTTTTTGAGCAATACCCTTCACATCGCATGATAGGTCATAAAACTGATAAGATTTTATGGCTAGGACTACCCCTTCTAGCTAAGGTTCGAATATTTTATCTTATCTGTGGGTACCCATGTGCATATAGTCTGATGTATTACCCACATCAGTCAGGGATTTTTGCTTAAAGATTCAGAATTGTTCAAATCAATGTTCCAATGGCATATCACGTACAATGTCACATGATTCCCTTATAGAGGGATTTATATGAATCAATAATTCTCATTTAGAGATATCAATAAACTTGTAATCATGATAACAATGATTCATTGTAGGAGTTTCAATGACACATCAAGTGAAATTCAATGAACACTTATAGGATTCTCAATAACACATTTAGAATCTCATGAGGCAAATGACAAGAGATTGCAATGAACACATGAGGAAATTTCATTGAGTAAGTGAACACATCATATAGAATTCAAATGACACTAGACTTATCAATGAACAAATGGAGTTCAATGAACACATATAGAGTTTCATGAAACAAATAACAAGAGGCTTCAATGATCACGTTTTATCAATAGATTTTAATGATATTGCAAGAATATACTAATAAGCAAATGAATAAATATCAAGTAAGGAATGATTTGAAATCAAATTCAAGGTGGTTTACAAGTAAATTAATGTTCAAGAATTCAAAACACAATAGATAACAATATATTTTTCACTCACCACATTCAAATAGCAATTCTATTCTCATGAATTCTTCTTTCACATCTCATAATAGCATTAATCCACATCATGCCCTTCATTACTCTCTTGGT
Organism: Vernicia montana; assembly: GCA_949750685.1. Classification (NCBI taxonomy): domain Eukaryota; kingdom Viridiplantae; phylum Streptophyta; class Magnoliopsida; order Malpighiales; family Euphorbiaceae; genus Vernicia; species Vernicia montana. The sequence goes on along the minus strand of CATKHJ010420427.1, from coordinate 8,389 downwards.
CTCCTCTAAAGTCTATAATCAATGAATTACACATAAATAAACTCAATCAATACTCATCTTGACTTAGAATTGTAAATATCTATATCTAATAGCCTAATATTAACTTAGATTCAATATAACTCTAACTCATTTCTATCTAAAATTCATCAATAATTCACATCAAGTATCTCAAATAAGCTAATTAATCCACATACAAGTTCATTTACTCATCAAATCTCACTTAAATTCAATACAAGAATTCATATATTCTTAGCTTTACCCATTTGCTATCTTACTATCAAATTCACAATTGATATCATAATCAAGTTAATTAACCATATATAATTCTATTACTCTTCAATTCTCAACTTTAAACTCAATTAATAACTCAATTCTAACTTAATCTTATATCAAAATTAATAGAAAAGTCTTAGATAATCCTTATCTTGTTACTTGAATCAACATCCAAGATGATCAATACTTGACCTAGAAAGCCCAAATCTTAGCTCTCCTTGAAGAATCTTGAAGATTCAATCATCTAGATGTTTAGAGTTGAGAGAAAATGATAAAAGAGGAAGAAGATGAAGAAATGGAGTTGATATGAATAATAATTTTGGTGGTTAGGATGATCTTATCAACAATGAGGTAGTTGAAATGCATTAAATTCACAAAAGCTAGCTAAAATTTTTTGGGCAGAATGCCTTTTAGAGTGCACGACCGTGCAGATTGAAACACAATTTGTCCCCCTTTTCTTTCTCTAACCTTTATATACTTAACTTACAATAACTTTAGCTAAGATTATCCAAATGACTTTATTCCTTTTTCTACTTAAACTAGACACATAAAGCTACAACATATCCAAAATTCAGCTCAAAATATGAACTATAAAATTTATGATGAATTTTTAAATATTGACCTATTTTTGAGCAAATTCAATCCGAACAGTCTGCACAATTTATATTATATCTTTGAACATACATGTTTAATTGCAAAATTGATTTAATGTCAATTAGTTTACATATATATGAACATTTTTCATGTGTGAACTTTCTCTAATTCAACCTCTAAAATCATCTAAAAAAAATACACAAATTTCAAATTTCTTCCCTTTTTTTTCTTTAATCCCTTTATTCTTTCTATCCAATCCTATTCCAATTAATTCCTCTTGATTAAATCTCCATATCACTTGCATCCAATCATTGACAATCACGAATAACTCATAAACTCTAAGGGTACATATAACTCATAGGGTTGGGGTATTACACTTTTCTTCTTCCCCTATCCAAGAATAATAAATGTTTTGATTTAGGGAAAAAAAACCATAATATTGTTTTTATCTTCGTTATCAACCATCGATCACAATATTGATAGGAGCCCAAACCTTTATTTTCTTTTTTGTCTACTTGGGAAAATTTGAAAGAGTAAATAATAAACCAAAGAAATTATTAAAAAATATCTACAATATATGTTCAATTACATATTGATAAGGGATAAATATAAAGGCATAAGTTGGGCCTAAGAAGTGAGTAGTCTACCTCACCATTATCCACAAACCTATTAGCCAAATCCAAGAGTCAAGGCCTAACTAGGGGAAGGGGCATTGAAAAGCCTAGTGATGGCTTGACAACGAGGTGCTATCTCAATAAGGTACCTCAACTCACCAAGTCTGTGCACAAGACCCTCATGTGTGAGGAGTTACACCACTTCGTCGCTCAGGCCCAGATGAGCTCACCTGCCCGAGATGAGCTCTACTTTATATAGACTAAAGTGAAGTACTCCAGAATAAGGCTCTCTAGTACAACCCTTCGACACATCATATAAAGAGCACGTTGTAGACCTGCCACACCTGACACGACAGGACGTTTGTTTGTCCCATCAAAATGGTACAATCTTAACACCTCTATGATGGTTCAACCTGCCCACCAACCCCATCATGTGGCTCAGGAACATTGGAATAAATTTGACACTCTCAACTACTACAAGATAGATTGAACTCCACACTCTCTCACCTTTTTCTCTCACTGTAATTTACTTTCTCTCTCTAAAACCATAGGGAAGATGCAGTCACCTTCTTCCTTCAAGTTTCTTGAGTCATAAGCAAATTGACTTAAGCATTAGAGGGTTTTTGCCAAGCCAAAAACTTGGCCCTCTCATGTTCTACTTGTTGTCTTACAGGTCCAAGGATACGACCTAAGCCTATATCCATTCAAGAAGAGATCCAACTTATCACCTTGATAGGACACTATCACATGTGTTTCTTTGTTTATTATTTTCAATAGGAATTGTAGTATTTAATAGATACTTGATGTAATATCCTGATTTTATGTCAGTTGTATATGCCAAATTTTTCTTAAGTTTGTGTACATGTTATTATTTCAATAATTTATACCAAGGAATAAAATCACATTCATTACCTATTTTAAACGAACGTTATTACTAATTGTAAATTTTAAGAATTTAGACACAGAGAAAAATCACGTTCGTTACTAATTTGAATGAACATTACAATTAATTGTAATTCCAGGAATTTTAGGTAGAGGGCAAAGTAACGTTCATTACATTTAGTGAACGCCCGTTACAATTATTACATACAAAGTTAGAATGTAAAGATTTCCATTGATGAAGACGAGCTTCGTTGACGAGGATAAAGCCTTGATGAATAGGTATACAAGTTAATTAGATAGACGAGCTCGGTTTAAAAGAAGCGAATAACTTCAATGATGAGGACGAAGCGAAGCGAGCAGACGAGCTCGACACAGGCAAAACGAGTGAAAAGCTTAGTACAAGCAATGCGAGTCAAAAAGCTCGGCACTGAGGCTAATGATGCCTGTATAGATATACGAAGCGAGCTGAGGGGCTCGGTATCAAATTTCATTGTATAGTATATAGATGAGTTCAAGTTGTAACTCATGAGAAGTATGTTATAACTTATGAGTTAGATGGAATTACATGGTTAAGATTACAAGTTACCTATGAATAGTATATCGCCCTAGGATGATTTTTATATTATTATTTCTTTTATTTAAAGACATCTAGAATGTACCACAAAGAACCTTAGTGGTTAAGAAACTGTCAGCGCGTATGTGGTTGGTGAAATAGCTATAGTGTTCTAAGACTATAAAATAAACCTCCATAGCTATCTTTGCACTAGAACTCACCAAAAGACTCAAGTTAAACCAGAATACCCTAAAATTTTGGATAGCTCTTGGATCAGTCAAATAACAAGGTAATCTTATATTCAAAGTTTCTGTTAACTAGTGGTGTAGTTGATATTTATAAGTTGTTAATATAAGCAAATAAATCTTGATTTATTTCATGTATGGTAATGTATATAGCGCCTAGAAGAGATCATGAAGATGATGATGTTGACAATGATCCTCATTTTTGTTTGGTGTGAGAGAAGAGTATTCAGAGAATAAGTAATTCTTTTATCAAGGTGAGTAGAAAATATACTACTATGTTGTATTTTTGAATCCCTAAGGCTTATGAAGCTTATATTTATGTTCAAGCTATTATTCATGTTCAAGCTACCATGTTCATGTTTTCCTATATTACCAAATGCCATATTTGATTCATGACATATGTTGAACCATATTGTTTATTCATTAAATTATTGATGTTTCTTTCATGTAACCATGTGAATGTCACAGCCCAACTTCGCAACTGTGACAATCCTAGGGCATGGATAGGCATAAGGCCACCGAAAACTTGTAGAACCCATCTAACATATGATCCACATGGAATCGTAGCAACTAATAACACCTGCTCATCCCCAAGATCAGAACCTGAGTACACATACACATCTAGTCTATCTCATCCATATACATATATTCATATTCACATACACATACACTTACTCCTAAGTCACATGTATCTCATACCATTCTATAATAATAAGTTAATACATATATTACCATTTAGGACAAAAGAATATCCCTCTCATCACTCATGGAGCACTAAAGTATACTTCAGTACAATTACAAAAATAAAGAGAAATTACATTGATCAAGTTGATTCTTTAGGAAGAAGAAAGCCTGAAGAACCGAGCTAATAAACACTAATCTCTTGAAAAACATTAACAATAACTAGTGAGATTTCTCAATGAGTAAAGAATATACTACCATACTTGTGAGGCTAGGTATTTCAAGGCTAGCTCATAAGGATGCCCTTGTCTCATATAGGTTCACATGGCTCATAAGATAAAAATAACAAGTATAATTCAAGAATAGGCTTATAATTCATAAATAGGTTTACAACACATGAATTTATGGAAACAGAAATCATCCTCATCAAATGTTAGGAGTAGAGGCACTTTATTAGCATACACCCCTCATAAAAATAAGAGCAGAGGTTGGATTAGTATATCTTCCACATAATAAGAGTAGAGGTTTTTATTAACATACACTTCCACATAATACATGAAACTGATTGAATTTCACGTCTAGGACAATTTACCCTTCCTAGATAGAGATAAGATATTATACCTATCCGTTGGATTACACTATGCATAATGTCTGATGTAATACCCATATCAGTCAGGGGTTTCTATTCTATTAAGGGTTATTAACATATGAATAATAATTAATCATGGTTCATAAAAATTTAATTCTCATGGGCTCATGGTTCACATTCTCATAATCAAATGGTTCTCATGTTCTCATTAGGTTTACATAGTTCTTATACTCATAAAGAATTAGCATTTGATAATTAAAGGTATCGTGTTTAACAACAATAAATTTATAGGGTTCATATGAAGAAGATAGTTTAATGATTGACATATAATCTCATACTCATAGTGGTTTAACAAATAAATAGGCCTTAAGCCTTAGGAATTTAAATACAATAATAGTAGTATATTTTCTACTCACCGTTGCCAAAAAATGCTCTATTAACTCTATGGAAGTCCTCTATCACATTAAACAATAGGGATGATCACATCTATCACCTTTTTCATCTTGTCTCCTAGGTGGAACTATACAAATACACACATACAATAGCAATTATATTAACTCGTGCACTTAAATCTCTATACACATACTCTACACATGCTATCTCATCCTAATCTCACATCATGCTAAGACTCATATGAAGAAAATTAAGAAAATCCAAAACCCTAACTTACCACTTCAATAGATGCTTCAATAAATGTGAATAGTAATGAGCTCTTATAACCTTAGATCTCTTAAATGATGCAAATGGAGCAATAAATGAAGTCTCTTGGCACCTATAGTGGATGGGTTTGGTGGTTCTCTTGAAGATTTAGGTTAGGAAGCAATAACTGGTGTTGAATGAACCTATATTGGGCTTAATTTCATTTATATAGCTCTACTTCATTGTTCAACCCCAATAAAGGTAATAAGCGTTACTCGTGAGTAATGAGCATTACCGATACTATTCACATTATTGCTCATAGCTTCCTTCACTGGCGTTACTCATTGGTAATGGGTGTAAAATTTGCTACTACCTAAAATCCAATTTCTTACTAACCACCGTTACTCATCCTTCAAGCTCAGTAACGGGAGTTACATATTAGTAACGAGCATTACTGATATGTAACTGGTGTTACTGCTCAGTCACTACCGTAAATTTTGCTTTTGCTTATCCTTTGTCTAATTGCAAATTAAGGTAACAGTAGTTACACTTTAGTAACTAGCGTTACCATGCTCCTAACACCATATCCAGCAAAATTACAAGTCTAATATCCACCAAATAACCCATAACTCATGCAAACACACAACATGCCCTTATAACTCATACATACACATGATATTCAACTACTAACTCATCCATATGATCAATAGGAAACATATATGAACTTGGGGTATTACAGTGAAATAAAGGATCGTGCTTTTCTTGTATATAAGCTTACTAACCCTAAAACAGAAATCCACGACCGACGTGGGTAAACGTAAGATTGTGTGCACACAAGTACTCGCGAATAGGGTATATAATCCAGATCCCAATTAGGAGGGGTTTAATGTGTCCTAGACTTGGGCCCAATCAACCTCATGTATTCATGTAGGAGTAATGCTCATAAGAAAGCCTCAGCTCCATATTTATTATGTGGATAGTATGCTAATCAAGCCTTTGCTTTTATATCATGTTCATGATTTCTGTTAAACCTATGATTTGATACCAAGATTCATGTATATCATGTTCCATTTGTTACTATGATTTCTTGTATACCATGTTCCATGATTGTAAATATATGCCAAGTTACATGTAAATAAGAACCATTCTTGTGAGCTAGCTTTGAAATACCTAGTCTTTATAAGTATGATAGTATATTCTCCACTCACTGAGTTTTCTCACTGTCTTATGTGGTGAATTTTTCAGAAGAGCAGTAGCATAATTGTTTTGGTTCCTTAGGCATCTCTCACTCATAGGGAACCCATTGACAAACGTAAAGCTTAAGGCATATATGTATAATTTTGGTTACTTTAGAGGCTCCATGGGTATTAATGGTGTTAATATATGTCATGTATATAACAAGAGTATATTGATGTTGATTGTACATGTAACATGTTTAATGTAATTAATAAGTATTTTAATGCATATATTAATCTAATATATGAGGACAATGTTAGATTAATAGTGTTCATGTTATTCAGGTTATGATATTGGGATATATTCAATTATGGTTTAGTTGCAAGTGATACCATGATGGATTGTTAGCAAGTTATGGATTTTACGAATACTTGGTGACCTTATGTTTACTCATACCCTAGGACCATCACAGCTGCTGAGTTGGGCTATGAAACTTGATAGGTAAACTAGTATTAAACATTTAAAAAAGTTACTAGAAATTATATATTTTTTTAATTATAATGTCTAATTTAGGGATTAATAAAAATTAATTACACTATAAAATCTAGTAAGTTCAAAATATAAATATCAAAACGATATAATTTTAGGAAACGTGTAAAAAATTACTCTGTGGTTGGCTTTTTTTTAGGCTATGATTTTTTTTTAACACTTAATTAGGTATCCTGTGATTTGTTTTATTAGACACTTAAGTATTAAATTCACTAATACCATTAATATTTGATCATTTGACATATAATATAAATTAAAAAAATATTTTTCTCTAATATGAAATTCCACCAGTGCATTATAAGACCCTGTAATACCCCGAACTTGCATGTACAAATTCTAATTGACGATATGAATGATTTACAAGTGTTATTACATGTGTATTAATGTATTAGACTAATTAGAATAGATATTTTGACTTTAAGGGGTTGAGTTTCACAAAGTGGTGTTGCAGAGCCAAAGTCGCAACCGCAATATTGTAATTGCGACCGCTATATGAGTCGCGACAGCGATAGTGGGCGCAACTCAGGTTGCAAACTCTTCTGCCTGATTTTGAAAAAAGTATGAACAGTCACATGAACAGTAGTAAGTAGCGACCGCGATAGACATATTGCAACTGCAATACGGGAATCGCGACCGCTATTTGCATGTAGCGACCGAGACTCACGTCGGGGTCAGAATCGGGAATCAGCCCTATAAAAGGAATTAAAAGCCCTTAAATTCATTTCACCCGATTTTTCTGAGTTCTCAAACTCATTTACTCTCAAAATTCACTAAATCTACTCATTCTAACTTCAAGGAAGATCATTTATTGCATGATTAAGAGGATTTAGAGTTGTTGGATCTACTTCCTCTTCCTATTGTTCAAGCATTTGATTAAAGGTAAGTTAGGGTTTGTTCAATATCCTTCATTTCCTTTTAATTCCTTTCCATGTGGCTTAAGGTTAGGGTGAGATTAAGTTTAACTAGTATCATTAGCATTGCTATATGATTTAAATTGATAGATTAATGAATTGTTGTTATTTTCTATTTGGGTTTCTATAGATCCTCATAGAGATTCAAGAAGAGATGATGATGGAGGATGTGATCATCACATTTGTTTGCTCTAGGAATTGATATCAAGATTATTTTGGAGCTAAGAAATTAAAGTGAGTGATACTTATACTATTATGATTGTGTTTTGAATCATTAGGCATAATTTCCAAATTCCTTCATGAACCACTAAATGTTTATTGATTATTGATTGAATATCCTTTTGTGCTATCAACTCTATTGTATTCATGAACCATGATTTAACCTAGACCATCCTTATTGTATGACATGATATGAATCTTGCAAGAACCCATGCATGATTATAATCTATGATCTATAATATCTTATTGTATAAATTTCATGACCGTGAAACCAAACAGAAAACCCCAACTCTGATGTGGGGCAAGACATCAGGCATTATGCACAATGTACTCCGATGGATAGAGTAAAGTATCCATGCCTTGGCTAGGAAGGGCTATGGTGTCCTAGCCGTGAGATCTAATCAATCTTGCACAGAGATGAGGGTATGCTCCATTAAGAAGAGCCTCTACCTCCCATGTTCATG
>CATKHJ010420393.1:0-15892 GCA_949750685.1 Vernicia montana | reverse complement strand
AATTTGCTTATGTAATTTTAATAAATTAATAACAAATTGTAATGAGTAAATAATTTTTCTCTACAATTATATATAAAAAATAAATTAAAATAATTATATTACATGAAATATAATAATATTTTATATAAGAATATTTTTTTTATAAATTATACTTTAATATATAAGGACTAAGGAATCATCTTATATTAAATAAATTTGTAATATTTTAATATAAAATAAATTTTATTAATTTTAAATTTCATAAATATTAAATTTTCTCTAAATAATTTAAAAAATATTTATACAAAAATAAAAATTAATACGTAAGTGCATAGATATTAATTTTTTATTTTTAACATCACTTTACAAAAATCTTAAATTATATACGGAAGATTTTATATGTGCCATTTTAAAAAAAATTATGAGTCTAATAGGACAAAAAAATATTAATAGCTCATTTGAGCGTTAACTCAAAAGAGATGATTCTAATATATATATATATATATATATATATATATATATATATAAAAGCACAGTAAGCAGGCCGTCTGGTGGCTTACGTTAGAACAATTTACGAAACAATGCCATAGAAAATGAAATTATTCAAAAAGGTAAAAAAACTAATGAGCTTCTCAACTCCAATAAATTCTAGCAGAACCTTTCTATGATTAAGGAGTTTTAGTTTGGTTAGGTAAAGATATTATTACTGTGTGTGTTGTTAGATACAAACAGAGTTATGGATGGATCGATTGATTTGGTTTGTTGAATTTGTTAATTTGTTTGGTTTGAGCAACCAAAAATGGCTAAATGCCAGCTACTGGGATTTGGATTTCATTTCAATTTTCAATTTTCACATATATATTTCTTTTGAAGTTCAAAATTTCAATTTTCCTTTTGCTTTGTTCAATTAATCCAATTTGCATTTCTTTTCTTTTTGAATTAGCATAATTAAAACTTTGGTTTTGATGGAAAATTTAAGTGTAAATGAAAGGACATTTTAGTCTTTTTATAGAATTTTAATGGTAAAAATAAATGAAATGACTAAATAGACTGATAAAATTAAAATTGAAAAACTAATGAAATGATTAATTAGTTAGTTTTTCAAAAGAATAGGAACGAATTAATTAATTATATCAAATTTAAAGAATGAAATAGTAATTTATCTTAAAAATATTACATATATTTTCATTCTTTATGATTAATAATTAAGTCAAATTTAAAAGACGAAATAATAATTTATCTTAAAAACATTGCATCTAGTTTCATTCTTTATAATTAAGTTCAAGCGTTCTTTTTTAATTTATGTAAATCATAATTTTCACATAAAAATATATAGATAATTTTTTTAAAATTTTTATTAAATCAAAGTTATATATATATATATATATATATATATATATATATATGGAAAAAATTTCAATGATTACGATTTCATAATAATCACCGTAAGAATTTGTGTAAATATTAAATGATTATGTATATTATAATAAATATTAATTAATGTATTTCTCTCTTTTTTTCCATGTCAATTGTAATAATTAATTTAAGATTATTTTCTCTCTCTTTAGACAATGGAGAATTAAAAAAGAGAGAGAAATTAAATAGAAAAAACACATATCTTTATTTTTAAAGCCTAATTAAAAAAAATTAATTGTAATACTTTTTTTTTTAATTCTATCACAGATTTTTAATTTTATTAAGTTTATACAAATTTTTTTTAGATTTTTACAACTATAACGTAAATATAGTTTTAGTCAAAATTGGGCATAGGTTTATTGGCAGGTAATTTTATTTATTTATTTTTTTCCATATCATGTGAATAAATTTATATATAAAATATTTAATATCAAGAACACATAATTTTAGATGTGATAATATAAATTAATAAAAATAATAAATTTATATATGTTAAGTCTATAATTTAAAAATTAATTTCGTATGAAATATTGAGTTGATTATAAAAATATCAAATTTTAAAAATATTATAAAAAATTTCTAATTAATACAAAAACTTGTGATAAAATTAAAAAAAAATTATTATTTTTTTTTAAATTAAGCATTTGAATACTTGTGAATTTTTTTTTTTTTTTATATTTGATAAATTATTTGAATAATCCACAAGTAGGGATGACAGTGGACAGGTTTTTCATTACCTGTATCCGCTCAGCTAATATTTATTTATACCCGCTTCATCACCCACCCCGCAACGGGACGGGGCGGATATTCGAAGGTATACTCGTTTTTATTTTATTTTATTTATTTATTTCTTTTTTCTTTAAAAAAATTATTTAATATTAATTTTTCATTTATATCTCTTTTCTACATATCTATGTTATCTTTTACATTAAAAAAAATAAAAATAAAATAAAAGCTATAAATTAAAAATGATATATATATATATATATATATATCATTTTTAATTTATAGCTTTTATTTTATTTTAAAAGCTTTTATTATATAATATTTAAAAAATTAAAAATATATATTATATATATATATATAATCGGGGCTGATTATAGCATTACTCACCCGGCTTATAAACCCAATTTGAATTTTAAATTTTAAACTTGCCCCGTCCCATTTTATAAACGGGGCGAGTATTAGGGACGAGGCGGGATGAATACTTGACGAGGGGCTAAATTGTCATCCATACCCATAAGGCCATAAAATAAATAAATAAATAAATAAACCCACCTCAATTAATTAATTACTACATGTAAAACACAAAGAAAGAGACAAAATAATTGCATAAAAATCTTCTTCAGTAATATCAATATTAATTGTAGGAAGCTATATCGATTAATAATTTCTTTTTAATAATTAATGAAATTACAAGGTCGATGATGAATAAAAAATAATACAAGGTCAAAATATATAATTAAATGTTAATGACTCAAAAGTCCCATAAACTTGTGTTTAAAGTTTAAATTAATTATTATTATTATTATTATAGCTAGATTCTAAATGTCATTATGAATATTTTTTTGTCCTACTTAGATTTCGTGAGCTAATTAAAATATGTTTTATTATAATATAATAATAATAAGCAAAAAACTAGAAACCAATTATCTGTTTTGGCAAAAACACTTCTTGAAAATCATGACCTACATATATTTTCTCTGTGTGCTTTGCATATTTGCGTGTGAAAAATTTTGTTTATCTAATTTGGACTCTAACTATATCACATTCTCACATTTATAAACCTGTCTGCCATCCACACTCTTGATCATGTACTTTGATTTTTTTTTGTTTTTATTTATTATTCATTATAGGGGTGGTTCAGATGAGCGGTTCAACCCATGACATTTGGATTTTCAACTACTAATTTGAAGTATTTAATCAAGCCAATAATTAAAGTAATTAACCTCTAATTATTCATCAGCTAATATTTCAAAATTATAACTATAATTCTCAAAAAAATTGAAATTTCTAATGGTTAATATTTGATCATTTAACAGTTAACAATTGATCGCTAGTAGCTACCCATAACTGTTAAATCAAACATTAACAATTATGAGTCAGTGACATTTGAATTTTCAACCGCTAATATGAAATGTCTAATTAGTTAAGGTAATATGAAGTGTTTAATTGTGATGTATTGCAATGTTGTGAATTTTTTCTCTTCCTAATTTTAATTATTTTTTCATTTGTCTTTTTAAAAAAAAAAAAAAATTGTAAAAACTAAGTGAAAAAACTTAAATAACTGCTTAAATAACTTATATATAAATGTGTAGGAATATTTATTTTTTATTTTGATCTGTATTTTTTTAAAATCTTTTTATTCATTGTCTTTAGTGGATTTTTTTTAGAAAAAAAAATTAAAAAAAATGTAAAAAATTATTTTATACTTGATTTTCTTTTTGGGTGAAGATTCTTGCACTCCACCAATTTATATTTGCACTCTAATTTGATGTATTTTGAGTGTAAATGACATAAATATCCTTAATATAAATGCATATTTTTATTGATAAAATTTCATAACTTACAATATTACTTACCTAAATAAAATACACATCCTATATTTATAAGAAATTATTTTTTCAATATAGCTATTTAATTTATTTTTTTTCATTTGATTGAAAGAAAGGCGAAATTTCATAATTTTTTTGATTGAAAGAAAGGCAAAATTCCATAATTTTTTTCCTTATTTTACATTTTTCAGAAAGAGAAAATGTCACTTCAACGTTATATTTTTAAGGAATGAACAATAACTATTTACAACACTAAATTTTTAATGAAAAATTACCAAATTTTATTTTTTCATATTAGTGTTAGTACTTTAAGGAAATAGAGATATAAATTATCTTTTTTGCACTAAAATATTTATAATATTGAAGTTATTTAATTTTATTTAAATGAGTAATTATTTTTCACTGTGTTAAAAATTTAATTAGAAATTTAAATCAATTGACCTACATCATTTATTAATTCATATATAAAATCATAATTGAAAATTTTATAGAAAAATTTTAAAATAAATTTTTTTCTAATAGAATTGAAAAAAAAAAAAAGAAAAGATTACTATATAGACAAATACTAAATTTGAAAAAAAAAATGTAAATTCAATTTTTCTTTAAGAAATATGAACTTTTAATAAAAAAAAAAAACGAAGAAAAACAATTTGCTTCCTAAATTTTATATTGTTTTCAACATGAAAAAATAACTTTAATTAGTCAAAGTATATGCGATTGAAGTTTTTAATTTAATTCAATGGATTTTTAAAGATGTAATTAAAATTAAATCATCAATTCTTAATTAAAATATATATTATTGCAAGTGATAATTTTTTTTAATTCAATTTGATTACTTAGGATATAGATTTAAATTTGATTGTTCTTATCTCATTGTAAGTTTACTTATTGAAATGATATCTCAAGCATATAAATTTTATTTTATTTTTTTGAATTTATATCTATTTTATTATACTCTAAAACAAGTTTAAGTTCTACATTAATTGTATTGTTTTCTCAAGAAATAAATTTTGTATTATAAAATTATACGGCTAAAATATATGAGTGACAACAATTGCATTTTTCATGAACTTATTATTAGTATGTAATACAAATAAAATAAGATATATATTTACTTTTTAAAAGTTATCAATTGAAAAAAAATGATTAAATTTTAAATTATTTACACTGGAAATTATATTTGTGAGAGATACAAATCTTATAAAATATTTTATTAAATTTAAATTTATTGAAAATTGAGAGATTTATTGATTAAAATAATATTAGTGTTAATGTTTTTATAAATTAGCTAATTTTATGATGAAAATGTCTTTTATAAGAAAAATATGCCTCTTATTTTTTATGAAGAGATGGAAAAACTATAAAAAATAATAATTAACAAAAAATACAAAATGTCATAATTAAAAATAAAAGAATAATAAATGAAAGTTATTATTCTTTACTCACTAATAATTTATCTTCAAAGACCAATTTAATGAAAATTATAATCACAAAACTATTAAATGAACTTTTAAATAAATAATAAATGACTATAAAAGATATTGTTAAACTACTAAATTAATTATAACCATTAGATTTTCATCCAATTGTTAAAAGAGTAATACCCATCCATGGGTAAAAATCATAGTAACCATTAAAACTACACCCATATATATATATATATATATATATATATATATATATATATATATATATATATAAAGTTCGTTCGGTTTGATTTAATCAAAATTTTTTAGGCAAAAATAAAACCGAACTGAAATTTAATTTATTTTCAAAATTTCAAATCAAACCAAAATTTTTTAAAAAAAAAAAATCAAACTAAACCAAATCAATCAATTCGATTCAATTTTTCAATTTCGGTTAGGTTTTGTTGATCCCTATTTATTATATTTATAGTGAAAGATGGTCATTCAGAATCTCTTCAATTGCTTCACCTTAATTTAAATGAGAATTTTAAATCAATAAACTGGTCCAATATTCTTAATTATCTTAATTAAATTACATTATATTAATATTTATAATTAATATATGATGAGTCTAATTTCACCAAATACTGTTGATTGTGGGTTCGTCGAAGAGATAGAACCTGTAAACAAAGAAAAAGCGAGTCAATGGCTCCTAGGGGCTGACCCTCAGGAGAGACTCCAATGCTTAAGTCAGTAATTGTTTGAGAGAGAATGCAATTGAAATAATTCAAGTTATCGAAGTAGTGCTCATCATACCTGTGAAGTTTAATCTTTTAGGTATTTATAAGAGATAGATCCTTACATGAGTTAAGTATGGATTTCCTTGACCAGTTTGGATTAGGATGACTATTTGCATGTTAGCTTGACCTTATCCTTCTAATATTCGGATTTTAGGTAGATTAGGCAGCTGGGCTTGACCTATTATAATCCCGATTTAGTTCGGTATTTTTTGTCCCTTATCACATAATTTTCAACACTTAATTTTTAATTTTACTAAATATCATTGTGAAAAATACTTTGAATATAACTAAAAATAAATACTTGTAATATAGCTAGGAGAAAAACTACTTTTGTGTGCATTATAAAAACTATTTTTGTATGTATTATTATTATTTTCTTTATAATAAAATTTTACTTTTCAAAAAAATATTAATGTGACATTAATTCAATATTTTCATGTGTATTCTAAAAGAAAATCAATATCATGTGACCATATTAATATTTAGTTATTATATGGATAATTTACAATTAAAATTTTAAAATAAAATGATAAACTAAAAGTAAATAGTAGACGTATACCATAAATTAGTAAACTTTTAGTATATGTTTGGTACCTATAACTATTTTATGTTCATAGAAATTGGAAATATGAACAAATAAAAAAGATCAACAGTAAATGGTATACGTATATCATAAATTCGTATAGTTTTAGTATATGTTTGGTATCTGTAACTACTTTATATTCATACAAATTGGAAACCTAAACCCTAAGATCCTAAAACTCTAAACCCCTAAAACCATAAACTCTAAAACTCTAAACCCTAAACCCTAAAATTCTAAATCGTAAAACCTTAAACCCTAAAACCAAAACTTTAAAACTCTAAACCCTAAAACCTTAAACACAAAACTCTAAATGTATACGTATACTATAAATTGGTATACGTTTAATATATGTTTGGTATCTGCAATTACTTTATATTTATATAGATTGGAACCTAAATTCTAAACTCTGAACTCTAAAACCCTAAACGTACATGTATACCATAAATTGGTGTGCATTTAGTATGTGTTTGGTATCTGCAAGTACTATATATTCATACAAATTGGAAATATGAACAAATAAAAAATATAAACAATAAATGATATACGTATAGCATAAATTGGTATACTTTTAGTATAAGTTTAGTATCTGCAACTACTTTATATTCATACAAATTAAAAATATGAACAAATAAAAAAGATAAACAGTAAAGGGTATACGTATACCATAAATTGGTATACTTTTATGTTTGGTATCTGCAACTACTTTATATTCATACAAATTAAAAATATGAACAAATAAAAAAGATAAATAGAAAATGTTATACGTATACCATAAATTGATATACTTTTAGTATATGTTTGATATTTGCAACTACTTTATATTCATACAACTTGGAAACCTAAACCCGAAAACCCTAAACTCTAAAACACTAAAACCCTAAACCCCTAAAACCTAAATTCTAAACCTTAAACCCTAAATGTATACGTATACCATAAATTGGTATACATTTAGTATATGTTAATATCTGCAACTACTTTATATTTATACAGATTGCAAATATGAAAAACTTTTAAAAAATAAAGGCTAAAAGCATATTTTTCTCTCTATACTTAGTATCATTGGTCATTTTGCTTCTCGACCTTTTAAATTAACCAATTTACATACCCAACTTGACAAAATCACATCTGTTGCCTCCTAATTATCCAGTCAACAATGCGCGTGAAAACGAGTGTAAGTTAAGCAAGTGATAACTTAAATTAGCGTCTGACGTGGATTTAAATAAAAAAAAAATTAAAAACTTTTTTTCTATCTTTTCTCTTTCTTTCTACCTCAAATCTCAACAAGAATCATTGGTCTCACCTACATGTAAAGAGGCCATCATAAGTTGCAGAATTTGAAATTTGGCCGAACACGGCGTTGGTAAATAATATATTGAGGAGTGCTTCATGTTTGCTGCTTATATGGGCTTGTGTATTTGTTGAGCAATTCTCTCTCATTTGAGGTTTGATTTTGATTTATTATAGTCAATTGCTTATTGGGTTTTCTATTAGATTCTTGCAGTAACCGTTGCTCTTCAATTTAATTTTAAGATTTGGTAATTGAATTTGAGAGAGAGATTAGAATTTTCATTTTCGAATTTTGAGATTGGGATTTTCGTTAAATAATTTCTTTTTTTTTTTAATTTTGTTATTTACATAAGTATAGATAATAAAAAAAATTAGTGGCCTAGAGCAAAAGACCCATAAGGAGTTGACTCGAGATCATCTCTAAACCAGGGCCTCATTTTTATCTTTTGCTCTCTTCTTCTTTCTTCTATACAAATCCAAATTCAACATAACCACCATCACATTTCATCACCATAACCAAAGCTGCTCAACCATCTTCGTCTTTCTTGTATCAATCTATTTTTCCTTTTGTCTTTGTGAAGCTTTTTACTACTTCAGTAATGGAGTCTCTAACTAGAAAAAATGGTTGAGTTTTTGTAAGAGATGAGAGACTTCTTGGTTGAGTTATCTTCTGGTCTTGGAGAAAAAGATGAGAAGCGCACTAAAGAACGAGCCAAAATAGAGCGCTTTAGAGAGAAGAGAGAGCATATCGGAGCATTTTGGGAGGAGAGAGAGTGAGAGAGAGTTTGAGAGAGAGAGAGAACATATCGAAGCTTGAAAGAGAGAGAGCATATCGGAAAGTGTGAGAGAGAGAGAGTGAGGGAGAGAGAAATTAGGAGTTGTTATGGTAACTTTAGTGTTTTGAGTAAAATAATAATTATTCAATTTTTCATGTGGAAAAAAAATTCCTAAGAATCTGACATTTGTCCACCTCAGCACGCGTAAATAATACACGCTACACTGATGGACAATTAGGGGGGCAGAAGATGTGGTTTGACAAGTTGGAGAGTTAAAATGGTTAGAATTAAAAGTCAAGGGGCAAAATGACCAATGGTGACAAGTTCAAGGGGAAAAATATGTATTAGGCCAAAGATAAAGTAAAAGTAAATGGTATACATATACCATAAATTGATATACTTTTAGAATATGTTTGATATCTGCAACTACTTTATATTCATAGAAATTGGAAATATGAACAAATAAAAAAAGATAAACAGTAAATGGTATATGTATACTATAAATTTGTAAACTTTTAGTATATATTTGGTATTTGCAACTACTTTGTATTCATACATATTGAAAACCTAAAATCCTAAACCCCTAAAACCCTAAACCCTAAAGCTCTAAAACCTTAAAACTCTAAACTCTAAATCTTAAAACCCTAAAACCAAACCCTAAACTCTAAATGTATACGTATACCATAAATTGATATACGTTTAGTATATGTTTAGTATTTGCAACTACTTTATATTTATATAGATTGGAATCTTAAATTCTAAACACTAAACTCTAAAACCCTAAACGTATACATATACCATAAATTGATATGCGTATAGTATATGTTTGGTATCTGTAAGTACTATATATTCATACAAATTAGAAATAAGAACAAATAAAAAAAGTTAAACAGTAAATGATATACATATACTATAAATTGGTATACTTTTAGTATATGTTTGATATCTGCAACTATTTTAATATATACAGATTTGCAATTTGAAAAAATTAAAAAAATAAAATAACAGTAAATGATAGACGTATATGAAAATTCAATATACGTTGCGTTTGGATCTGAGTGCAATTGTGCATGAAAGAAAACTAGCTTTTGATTGGACAATGTGGGATATTTAAGGTATTTTACATTGTAGGAAGCATTTTTCATTGAAATTTGAAAAATTAAAACTACTAAAATACACTTTTTTTTAATTTTTAATAGTTTAGTAATTCACTATATATTTTTACTTATTTTTTTATTTTTTTACTTTCTAGTGAATTTTTTTAAAAAAATCTTATTTAAATACATGATTATTCAAATCTCAATAGTATTAAAATTCCTTTTCAATACTGGTTATTTCCTCTCAACAGTATTATTTATATGAATATCAACATGTTGCACTTTGGAATTAGACCACCTTGGAAGACACCAAATTTTTTATTTATAAATTGTTACTATATTTATAACTACTAAAATTTATCATAATTAATATTTTATTATTTTAAAATTAACATTTGGATCTTTAAATTAATTTTAATGAAAATTGTAAATTTTAAACATTAAAATATTTAAAAATAAAAATATATTATATTTAAACTTGTAACATTAGCACCAGATAGAAGAAACACAACTGAAAAGCTGCAATAACTAGAAAGGAAAATCTTTCATTTATTCTACTTATTTCTGAATCCTCCTCTAAACTTGTACAAATTGTTGCTATGTACCTGCGTCATTAAAGTTTGCAAATCTATAAAATAAACGACAAATTTTGAGATTAATCTTTACAATTTTGTAATGACTTTAGTAGCAAACATAAATTTCCTTGCTTTCATGTGTCAATTAAAATATTCACATATATATCCAAAACCAAAATCCTAAGGGGGCCTAACAAACAATTAGAAGAACTGATTTGAAAACAAAATTGAAAATATGTATATATATAACTAAAGAAACTTTGAGGCAATGTGTAATATCCTGGACTCTGTCAGTTCCTAATATTAACAGTAATGCCATTGAAAAGACAATTTGAATGGTTATTGAGATAACGAGATCAATAGGAACTCAAGTGAAACCCGGTTAAATGCATATAATTTTTTTTTTATTTAATTCTGTTTTTTTTTTGTGTGATTATATGGTACATATGAATTTATAAAAATGTTATGAACCTGACTAATGAAATAAGGTTAATTAATTGTATCGATATGGATTATAATAATGTATAATGAAAGGAAGGGTAAAACGGTCATTTCACAAAAAACTGTCGGGATGGCAATTTAATTGTACATGAATATATAAAATACAGTGTGAGACCCAACCATATACTTATATGGCTGGCTCATTAAGTGTAGAGAATGGAAAATGTTATTTGAAGACATAGGGAAAAATTGGTCAAATTAGATTAATGAAGTGGACCCCAACTTTCATTAGTTAAAATTAACATACAATTAAGGAAAGTTCAAATTTCCTATTGTCAAAAGATGGTCATATTTATCTAAATATAAATGAATAATGAGAAATCAAAATTTGGCTTAAAAAATATTAGCCATTGGATTAAATTAAATAAATCAACACCATTCATTTGGCTTAAGCTTATCTTAAAAGCTTTAAAAACTATCAATTGTTATTATTTGACACAAAAAAAAGAAATTTTAGTCTTCCTTTCTCTAGAATGGCCGGCTCTCATGGTTGTCATTTCCCACTCAAGAAAACTTCAAGGTAATTTTTAGATTTCATCTCCAAATTTCTTTCTAAGTGTGATTCATTAAATTTTATTGTTAAAATTGCAAAACTTCATTCTCTTTTTGTTCTTGATAATTTCGGTCTACAAAGGAAAAATTGGGGAAAATTTATTATTTTATTTTTCTGATATTTATGGATGTCTTATGAAGTGAATTGAAGGAATTGATGAGTTGATTGCATTTAAATTGCATGATGGAGCTTGATTTGATTATTGAGCTTGATTTGGGAAACCTAGGTGTTGAATTGAGCTGAAATTTGGAACACCCATACTGACAGTTTAGAGGCCGAATTTGGAGAAGTGTAAAACATGAAAGTTGTAGTGTTTTACCTTAGTTAAAATCCTATTAAATAGTTTTGTGAAATTCTTGATGAGTAATGAAATATGTCTATTGAAAGTGGACTAACTCGGATTTGGGAGAGTTCTGATTAAACCTGGACTTTTTGAGTCTATAGAAGGTTTTATAGACAGAATTAGAAGAAATTGAAAACTAGTGAAATGATCATTGATATCTATAGAATAAATCCGCAAAATGGCTTAACAAAATTTCAAGTGTAGTATGATAAATAGAGCCTGATATGCAACTGACTCTTTACATGGATTCAATTTGTAAACTGACATAGAGCTTCTGATTTGAGGACTTTAAAGATGGAACTGGGTAAAACTCAAAACATAATAAATGTTCCTTAATGTCACTAGTATCTCTCGGTAAAAGTAAATTGCAATTGAAAACATAAATATTGAGTTATACTCAAAACAGTGTGACAAGGTCAGTCTGCCCTGTATCAGAAACAGAACTGAATTGAAAGGATCATAAAGTTTTTTTATGAATTGAACTTTAAGTTCAATTTTGGAAATGTTATCAATGTATAGGTCTAGTTTTAAATACAAAAAGAATTAATTCATCTGGATAAGTAAATCATGAGAAATGATGAAAATAAGGTGACAAGGTCCAAGGACATAATTAAACATTGAATAAAAATTTAAGGTGACAAAGTTAACAATTATAACTTAATGAATTATCTATATATAGAAACAATGAATAAATAATTACTGAGAATAATGAATAGTGAATTGAATATAAGTATTCAATATGAGATTACTGTGAAAGTGTATTGGATTGTTATAAATGCATATGTAACTGATGTATTGAATTGCATTGATATTAGATAAGAGTATTAGAGATTATCATTAGATGATCAAATTAATAAGGTAATTAATAATTTTGGTTAAATGGTATAAAGGATATGGTTCAACGTAGAACCTAAAAGAGATAAATGCTCCGGAGATTGAGAAGCGTCAATACCGAGGATACTAACAGTTTATATTAGGAGTTAAGGAAGTCAATGTGAATACCTTGAAAACCTTACCTTTCTTTAATAAAATAATTGTATGATTTATATTTTTTTTATTTGGCTTTTAGCCTATCTATTGTTAATTAAATTCTTTAACAAAGTCTTCAGCTAAATTATTATTATTGAATCCCTTCATTGAAGTCTTCGGCCTACTTCCTACTATTTGTCCCTGAGTACTAATTGTACTCAAATTGAATATTATAAAAGAGTCGAACTTTTTCATATCAATTCTATCCTTGTAATAAATCCATACTTAACCTAATGTTCCCCTTTGGAACACTTAGTGTACCCTAATCGATAAATTGTTTGCATAGTTACATTCCTTTAAGGAACCAATTGATCTAAATATAAATTCCATTGTTTCTTCAATTACTCATCTTTCATTGAACCTTGTATAATTCATTATTATACACTGTTAACCCAAAAATTGAACAATTTACATACTGGATCCTAAGTGATCCTACTGTATTACTAAAAGTAGAAATCCCCGACTGATGTGGGTATTACATCAGACTGTGTGCACATGAGAAAAGCCTGCGGATAGGGTGAGCGTATCCGCCTCAGCTAGGAGGGGTGGTCTTAGCCATGAGACCTGATCAGTCTTACGCTTTATACTGTTATGAGTGAGCAAAGCAATAGCTGCCACTCCACTGTTTACTAATATGAGTGAGTAAGGCATTAGTCGCCACTCCACTATTTACACTGGGAAACACATCGCTTCCAAGACTGTGATTTCTGCTAAAATGACATCATCGAATTTTGATTGTCACTGCTAATATATCTCAACTGTTATTGTTTACTGCTAATTAATCTCTACTGTCATTGTATACTATTATTGAATCCCGACTGTCATTGTTCACTGTTAATGAAATCCGACCATTATTGTTCACTGCTATTGAATCCTGATTGTTATTGACCATTGATATTGAATCTCGATTGTCATTGACTATTATTATTGTTATTGTCATTGACCACTGTTATTGAATCTTGATTTTCATTGACTATTATTATTGTTACTTATCATTATTATTGAATCCTGATTGTTATTGACCATCGATATTGATTTCCGACCGTTATTGATCATTGATAATTGAAAAACTGTTTCTCCACCACCGTTTTTATTAGAATTTAAATTGCTAATGATCATTGGAACAACTGTTTCTCCTCCAGTATTCATTGGAACCTTAATATTAGACCCCAATTGTTATTAATCACTAAATTTTTTTTTCTCTGTATAGTTATATTGGGAAAATAATACTTTTATTATTAAATATATATATTTAACCACTATTTTTTATTCTTTGTAAGTACTCACTGAGCTTCGCTCACACCCCTACAATGTTTTATTTCAGGTTCGATAGTAGACTCAGCAAATGGATCTCAAATATCCATCTCCACTTGGGACTACTTTGCTGAATGTAAGATGATTTCAACTTATTGTTTGAGTCGAATCATTTAGAGCTCCATGGACTATACTGGTCTAGTGTTGTAATAATTAGCTAAATTAAATTCCTTATATGGTTTATTTATATGTTAACATGGATATACAATGTTATGTAATTGACGATGATAAAATACTGGGAGGATTTGTATTTATGTAAATGAAGTTAAGAATATTGGAAGTGATTCTTTAATGCAGGTTGTGAACCTGGGGTAATGTTATAGTTGCAGCTGTTATGCTGCCGAATTGAAATTAATTGTTAGTGTCCACGGAACTTATAGTAATAATTATATTGTAATATAAATTAAGTGGGTTCTACGGGTTGTTAGTACCTTTAAGGTTACCCATGCCCTAGGACCGTCACATCGCCTATGATGGGATGTGACACAATGTTCTAATTAACATTTCCTGTTGTTGGATTACAAATATAAAGAAACTTTGTTTGATGACCTACACTTATCAAACCATTGCACAGTCCATATAAATCCAAATTATAATTATTTTTTCCAAATTACATTAACAATGATCGAACAAATGCATAGAAAGAAATAAATTAAGACACTTTTTTTTTTTTTTTTAATTTCATTCATGGCCATAACATTAACAAAGCATCGAACACCTAAAGTAAAGTCAAGGGAAAATCCTTATTCATCAAAGCACTCAAAACGACACTTAAATAGATGATTACAGTCTCTCAATAGTTGGCCCTATTGGATTTACCAATAATAGCACCAATGAACCCTACAACAGGATTGAGAGCATTGCTTGAGCCCAAATACCTATAGCTTTTGTATTGGGTTGATCCACATGCTATGCTTGATGCAACCCTGAAAACGATGAAAGGCACCTCATTTGACAATGCTACCTGCAAAATTAACCAAAGGCAACCCACTTTAATTAACCACCAAAATTCTTGTTGTTAGCATATACTATATATACTAATGAGATTGTGAATTCGAAAACTGACTGGAGTCTAATTTAATCTGAAAGAAAATTATAATTAAAATTATTAATTCTATTTTTTTTGTTAATTAAGTTTTGATAAGGTTCAAATAAGTAATCTCACAATTCTCGAAATGATTTTAGTAGCAGTGATTCAAATTGATTGAAGAGTTTGTTTCTTAATATTACTAACCAATGCAATAGTAGCAGTCTCTTGATCCACAGTTGAGACCTTGAACTTTGTGTAAAGACCACAAACTCAAAGAGATACATAAGTTTAGATACTTGAGAGTGGCAATCAAACACATTGTAGAAGCTAAGAGGAAGCTATTGCGAATAAACACCGGATTAGAGTAGGATCACAACTAATAATTTGAGAATAATAACAAGAACACCAGATTTTACGTGGAAAACCCCAAACAAATTAGGGTGAAAAATCACAAGCAAAGATAGAAGAATTTCAATATGAAAAATAATAAGAGTTACAACATTCTCTCTAAATCTGTCACGACCCAACTTTGAGCCGCGACTGTCCTAGGGTATAGGAAGACTTAAGGTCACCTAAACCCGTAGAACACCTCATTACCTTAATTAACTTCCATTAATTACCAGTTATCATTACCCCAGAATCGGAACC